>JADNRX010000340.1:0-58372 GCA_015501595.1 Hymenopellis radicata
AACACCCTGGACTCTGCTCCGAAGCATCACACTCTCCGGGTCTCACATGGTTGATCAACATATCTGGCTACAGCTCTAAGAAATCAGCCGAGTCTGCAATTCTCTGTGGTGTACCAAATGGGATATGATGCGGGCTCAGCAGACTCTAAATGAGCTCAGAAATAGTCTGGAATGTGCCCCGAAGCATCACGCTCTCCGGGTCTCACATGGTTGATCAACGTATCTGGCTACAGCTCTAAGAAATCAGCCGAGTCTGCAGGTCTCTGCTGTGTAGTAAACGGGATATGATGTGTGCTGAGCAGACTCCAAATGAGCTCAGGAATAGCCTGGAATGTTCTCCGAAGCATCACACTCTCCGGGCTGCCTACAGCTCTAGGAAATAAGCTGAGTCTGCAGGTCTCTGGTGTGTACCAAACGGGATATCATGCGTGCTCAGCAGACTTTAAATCACCTCACAAACACTCTGGAATCTGCTCCGAAATATCACACTCTCCAGGTCTCATATGGTTTATCACAGCATCTAGCTACAGCTCTAAGACATCAGCCTGGTCTGCTGTTCTTGTCAAGAATGATGACTACATGAACACAAGACTGCTTGGGCCGCGACTAGGGGAGCAGGAGGAAAGAGATGCAATAAGAATGATAGATGATAAAGCGTAGGGGACACTGTGCTAGCTCGACGTAGTACAGAGGGGACTCTGTAGTACGGAGACGAAAGCACCTATAGAAATAGGTAGGATATCCTATCTCCAATTATTTAGTAGGATAGGATAGGATAGAATAAGGTATATATTGATAAATAAATATAATCTATATTTAAATATGCTTAAATAAAAGTGACATAAGTAGGGATTGAACCATTGACCACCAGCATCAGAGTGTCATATGACTTATCACAAGCATTATTACCATTAAGCTAAGAGGCTTTAATATATAATAACACTAATTGTCTTATACTAGGTTAAATTTAAGATAAGTTAAGATAGGTTAGGATGATTAGGAGGTTAGGGGGTAGGAGATTAGGGTAGGTTAGCAGTGGGTAAAGACATTAAATAATAACTTAAAGAAAGGATTTGTCTTGTTAGGGCAAGCTATGCTTGCCCTAACTTGTTATTATAATTTATTATTATGAAGATAATATAAGAAAAGACTCTATATCCTTATATTAATATAGTCTTATTTAAACACCTTATAGTCTAAGAGTTATAATGCTTGAAATAAGTCATGTGACTCTATTATTCATGTGGTCACAGGTTCAATTCCTGTTATTACCCTTTGATTAATAGGTAATTTAAAATAGGATAGAATAGGATTATTTGATTTTGATATATAAATTAAAATAATAACTATTTAATATAGTAATCCTATCCTATCCTATCCTACTAAATAATTAGAGATAGGAGGTTGCTGACAAAAGAGAACAGAGTGAGGAACTATCTCCAAAGGTGGTGTATATATAATCATGTCCAATCATCTATCTAACATCAGGAAAGGCCTATATGCATTTAAGCATCCTAAGTCTGATGTTATCAAGATATCAAACTTAAGTCTGCAAAAGTGACTTGAAGCTCTAAAAGCAACTTAAGCTTAGCATCTTGTAGCTATAATACTTAAGTTAACTCAAGACATCCTAAATTCCTTTAAGACGGCAGCTTCTATTACATTCATCACAAGTCATCCCAAATCTCTTCAGGACTACAGCCTCCATTACATTAACTACAAGACATCTTAATCTTATATGTGCCGATATACCTGTCTTATGTTGCTACAAGTTGCTGTGAAACTCAACAAAGCTCAAACAAGGAGGAAAATGCACATAATATATATAATTTAACTACATAGTATATATACTATATGTAGAGCATGTATCAAAAGGGGAATCTACATCCGTCACCAGACTGATTCCTGTGTCGTTGAGCTGTATCCAGTTGCTGATGATAATGTTGCCCTTGTGCTTGCTGGCCACATACTAGTGTGCCAATGGTCAGAAAGATGCGACATCAAGGCGGCGAAACACGTACCAGAGCCTCCGGGTGACGGTAGATGTGTGAGTACTGCAGACGGGCATCCCCAATGGTTGCACCAGCAGTCGTCGTCGGGGCTTACACGAGTTCGTCCCAGAGTCCGCTCATCTGCAGTGTGCAGTCCAGAGGGAAGCGAGAGGCGCACAGTCGATGCAAGAGGTGTGGAGATAATCGCGAGCAGTCAGGAAACGACTTGGTGAGAGGGAGAGTTCGTCAGGCTCTCTGGCATGTCCCGCGAAGCTGTGGCGCCGTCGTATGGAATGAAAGTGGCGGTAATGAAGGAGCCGCGGGGTTATGTCCGTGCTGCGATGAATGGGATGGGTGCCTCGCCAATCCATTGATGTGATCTGGATCTGGTGAGGGTATCTGCGCGAGGGTGTGCGACTCGTCTGGATGATGGAACACAGTCACCGAAAATTCGAAGCACGCTTCGCTGTGGCCAAATGTGGGTAATGGGTGACGGAGAGGCTTGTAGTCATTGATACGTTGTATTTGGGCGGGCAGTCCAGCGCAGCTCCTTGGGTGAGACGTTGATGCGAGAAAAATGGCGGATATCGAGGACTAATTGAACACGAAACTACTATAACCGTGTTCGAGGCTCAGCAAATGGGCGAAAAACATTGGCACAAAACATACCTTCGAAGCAACTCGTTCTTCCTTCTTCCCGGGCCAGCTTGCCTAGCATACCATAGCAACGCCGTCAAAATCCCAAATCATAGCGGCATCTCCAACGACCTGCGGGATTTCATCCGTGCCTTCGAAGATTCGAAAAAAAATCCATGCTTGGCTTGGACTGTGCAAGAACGGCTCTCTTCATTGGTCGAGGTGCCGTGCACGATTGCCCGGTGCATCGTTGTTGGAGTGCAGAGCGAGGCGGAAGTAAGAGGACTCGAATGGGAGTGATGCGTGCCGCCCACGTTGGTGGGGCTTACGCGTCGCCGTTGATGCCACATCACTATCGCTGTCGCCGTCGTTGCCATGGGCAATACTAGTGGACATGAATGAATGAAAAAATTACAAGAAAAAATATGTACGATATCTGTTTCTAAAAGTACTGGTAGGGGTGTCGACGGACGAGCATGTAGGAGGCGGAGAAACGTTCCGAGGCACAAGCTTGTCGACGCTGTCCCCGGGGTTGTGGTTGTGGACTTGTAACGGTCGCAGTGGCGGTGACAGCCGTTTCGTAGCATCCTAGTCGCCATTATTGCTGCTGTAATAAAATATAGCAAAAGGGCACGCACATTGACGACGCCGCGTATCAGCAGACAGCGCAGCGTAAAATGGAGCATAAACGTCGTTGAATAGTGGCGGGGTTGACTAGCGAAAGAACGGCTTGATGGTGGTGGGAGGGAACCAGCTTCGATCAATTGTTTAGATCGGACATACACAACGAGCTCGTCGACGCTTGGGACAGCGACAACGGGCTTATTCCAGGTGGGTTCCCGCAAAAGAATGAGTCGAGTAAACCAGAGTGTAAACAATAAACAGAAACATACTGAAAGCACCGGCGCCAGCAGACGACGACGCCGCTTCCACCTGCTTGCGTCCTTGCAGAGCCTGCTGCTGTCTATGGATAGGGTGCTGGTAAAGAGCTGGTGGTATATGTTGTCCGTAGGCTAAGCACACAGAAGGCGCAATGATGATTGAATTTTCCGGATATTGGATCTAGAACAAATGGTCAAAGACCTCGGCGGCGTCGTTCAACACTGTCGAGGCCGTGTAAGTCAACATTGAAAAGAAGCACATACTTAGGTTGTTGCCCCAGTGCTGCTCATTTGATGTAGCTCTCTGTCCTTCTGCCGGGAGAAAAGTGCGATATCCTCCTGCTCTTGCCCTCGCAGGGATCTCATGAGTCGCGGTGACAGTCTCAACGACAGCATATTTGATGATCTGCTACCCGTTGTCTGGGGATTATGCAGCGATTCGTCCTGGAGGGGCGCAGCGGCTTGGTGAGAGGTTGAAGGGAGATGACGCAAAGTCAGTCTCCATAGAAGACGATGGAAAATCGGTCTCCCCGACACAACACAACGACTCAAAGTCGGTTGCAGATCTCGCGGTATGCTGCCGTATCGTTGCTACTGATAACCGGGGCCGTCCTGAGCATGGTGCTCATCGATGGTGGAGGTAAGAAGGAAAGTGATCGAATTCGATCAGTCAAATCCAAACACTGTTCGGATTCATGGTTTACGTCGCCGCCACTAATTCTGGCTGACCTCAACAATAATCCTTCTCTGAGAAGACAGAGATAATGATATTGGATATATCCCAAGAAAATTTTGAGGAGCCGGTGCTTTGCAACGAGCTAAAATGCTCGTTGTATACGGATGCGAATGGGATACTTGCTATGTAAGCAAGTATCCGCCCATTCCTTCCAGGGCTGCTTCCAAAAATGGCCTAGATTTACACTAGCAATGTAGGGCGAGATATCCCGATGGTTGTTTGGGTATTCCGGGCTCGTCGTTCTGAGCGACATTGAGGATGCTCCGAGCTCGATTCAGCAAATGTCGAATCGTGATCAGAGCCCTTTGCTCATCGTCGCTCGTCTCTTACCACCATGTCATGTCCACGACGACGCCGCATCCAGCCTCAGACTTCTGTCTGTGCCACTCTTATTATTCTACCCGCTGGATCCCGGGACACGTCTCCACGGCTTCCAACAGCCATAGATGATGTTCGACTTCATTATTCGCGGCAGTAAGACCTCTAACAACGAGCCTGCCGCGCCGCGCAACATGGAAGGCTAATGCCATCCTGCCATCGCAGGCTTCAAGCACGTTGAGTGTCTTCACGTCTTCCAGCAGCTGCAGATGACCCATCTTGCGTAGTACCGGGCACCTCAACACGCCAGCACTGTTTCATCAGGAGGACTCATCGTGCTACAGCAAACCCTCGCTCTGTGGCATGCAGGCTTCAAGCATGGTCTTGAGTTGCATTGCGGGGCCGCATTGTCTGCTGGAACACGGTGCGGTTTGGTACGTTCTTCTGATTTATTTTATTTCTATTCTTTATTTTTGACGGCGTACATCAACACCGCCTATAACCCAGTGGTGTCGCTGTATCATTATTCCCTCTCCCAAGTTCCCATTCCTGCACTGATTCCCCTTCCCCAAGTCCATTTGCCGCCAGCACGTGAGGCCATGTATGCCTCACGTGCCGGTTGGTTTAAATTCTGATTGGGATGATCGGACGACTTATTCTCTTACCACCACCACCTCCCGACTGCTGCTACGCGCACAGTCGCCCACTCGGCGTTGCTTTGTGCACGTCAACCAGTGGTCCTCCTTTGTGTACATCACCTTCGACAGATTTTGGGTAGTGTCGAGGTCGGGATTTCACCGTCATGTCGTTAGGTGCGTAGCTTGGTTTTTCTTGGTTGTACTCTCTAAAAATTTCTCCCCATTCGTGTCTTATCCAGACACCGCTTGAGCACGACGATGGCCTCACCAAGCACGACGACCCCACTGAGGATGATGGACGACTCAACCGAGGATGATGGACCTCAGACGACTCGACTGAGGATGACAACCAACGAGGACGAGTACCTACGAGGACGAGTGACGACACCGAGGACCCGGACGAGGACCATTGTTGTGGACGAGGCTACTGACGACATGGATGAGGATACGGTCACCATGGCTGACTCAACGAGGACGAGGAGGAGGATACCAACCACGAGGGTAACCCGACGTGGACGAGGCTACGGCGGCCGCGATAAGCCCAACATGGACGAGGATACCACCTACGAGGATAACCCTGATGTGGATGAGGCTACCGCGGATAAGCCCAACGTGGACGAGGATACCAACTCCGAGGATAACCCCAATGTGGACGAGGATACCGCGGATAACCCCAATGTGGACGAGGATACCAACTATGTGGATAACCTCGACATGGACGAGGCTACCGCGGATCAGCCCAACGTGGATGAGGATACCCTACGAGGACAACCCCAACGGGGACGAGGCTACCGATGCTGCAGATAACCTCGATGTGGGATACTAACGACATAGATATGGATACCAACGATGTGGACAAGGACACTGCTGATGGGAATCCTGGTGATGTGGATAATTAATGAGCTACTTACAGCCTATATTTCGGTGTACAGTAGCCTATATTCCGGTGTACGGTAGCTAGCAATATTGTATGCATCTATATAGATAATTTATTGTTGCTTTTTACAACTTTCTTATCTCGCTTAAGCTAGAGTATAATAACTATATGTGTGATGAATATAAGGAAAGGTTAATGTGAAGATTCAACTTGCGAAGCTTTCTTAGGACTTGCATAGTGCTTTTGGAATGCTTTTAGTTAGCTTTTAAGATGCAAGTAGATAGCATTCAAAGCAGAGTGAAGTCATTTTTGGAGAAGGTTATCAGAGACTTATACTTTTCGCTAACTTCTAAGAGCTTTGAGAGTGCCTTTTAAGTAACTGGAAGACATACTACTGTAGCGTTTCGACTGTAACTTCACAGCCTGTGACCCGTTATGGTCTGAAGTTATAGCGAACAGCTTCACAGACCCTTAAATTGCCTTATTTGGACAGTTCCGCCTATGGCGGGACCTGAAATTTCCTTATTTGGAGGCTCGTGCCTGGCCAAAGTGGTCCGTGACCCGTTATGGTGTATATATAGCTTCACTTCAAAGACCTCCGTAACCCGTTATGTGAATTTGCGGTCGAAACGCTACAGTAAAGTCATCTTTGGAGAAGGTTCTCGGAGACACGTGCTTTATGCAAACTTCAGAGAGCTTTTTGATGGCTTTGGAAGTGACTTGAGGTGTCTTTGAGTAACTTAAAGTACGTGTCTCTGATAACCTTCTCCGAAAGTAACTTGGTAGCCTTCTGGCTTTTGCAGCCTTTAAGCACTTTAAGTTATCCTAAGTCGTCTAAACGCATACTGTACTATTTCGACCTTACTGTAGCGTTTCAACCGTATATTCTCATATCGGGTCACGGAGCCCCATGAACCGAACCTATACATATTGCATATCACATCACGGAGCCTCCTGGCCAGGCACAGGCATCCAAAAGCGGAAATTTCAGGTCCCGCCACAGGCGGGCCTGTCCAAATAAGGGAATTTAAGGGTCTGCGAACCTGTTCGCTGTAAGTTCACAGCATATCGGGTCACAAGCTGCGAACCTATGGTCGAAACGCTACAGTATCTTCGCAGATTTTTTCAAAAAAAAAATTTTGGAACCCCGATAAGGATTTCCAGATAATCAGCGGGGTCTGATAAGATTAAATGACCCCTCCGTGACGCGTTATGCGAAGATCAGGTCGAAATAGTACAGTATAGGCCTTTCCAGATGAAGTCGTCCAGGCGGTCCGATGCAACCATCCGGGTGTTCAGGTGATGGAGTTTGCATATGAACTTCAGATATTCACTGAGGTTGAACCGAGTTCGAGGTTATCACATGCGTGGGAATGTGGCTATGCTCTGCACACAACTTTTGGCAACTATGCCAAAGTTGCGTGTATTGCCCTCTGGCAGATAGGGGCATGGGAAAGAGAAAGGAAAAGGAAAAGGAAAGGGGCCTAAGTCACAAAGAAGGCGATTCGTGACAATACCCTCTTTGGGCTGTGCTTGCACCTGGAGCACAGGAGTAGCACACCAAATATCCCCCATGGTGATACCAAAGAGAGCACGTGTACGAGGAGTGAGGCTTCGGTAGGCGGTTGGGTTGTTTCGGTGGAACTCGTAAATCTGCTCTTTAGCGTGCACATTGAAGTTGGAGGCCGGCTCCCAGGTGTTCTCGGAGTCAGGATAACCGAGCCATTTGACTTTCATAACCTCCGCTGCGCTGTTCAAGCTCGCCTCTACCTCTTCTCGTAACTCCTTCAATGTCTCTAGGCGGGACTCAAGTGTCGGGAGATGTGAGTTGGTGCGCAGCGGCGGGAATAGTCTTGGAAGGAACCTATGCAGGAGTTCGAATGAAGATTTCCCTGTAGCGGAGTGAACGCGAATGTTATGGGAAAATTCGGCAAAAGGAAGCTGCTTAACCCAATCATCCTGGCGATAATTGCAGAATATGCACAGGTATTGTTCCAGCTCTTGGTTGTACCGCTCGGTTTCCCCATCTGTCTCTGGATGATAGGCGGTACTGAGGGCTGAGATGATACCAAGGCGTTTATGGATTCCTTGCATGACCTGGCTGGCGAACTGAGGACCTCAGTCGGTGATCATCTTATCCCAGAGTCCGTATCGTCGGTAGGTGTGATTGAGAAGAAGGTCGATAGTGCCGTCGGCGTCAATGGTATCTTGGCATGGAGTGACGAAAACACCCTTGGTAGATCGATCAACAACACAGTGGATAGCATTGTAGCCATCGCATTCAGGGAGTCCGACAATGAAGTCACTGGTAATCGTACCAAAGGGATGAGTGGGGATTCCGTTGGGGATGAGGGGAATGTGAGGTGGATGATTATTGACCTTGGTGACCTGACAAGTGGGACAGCCTCGCAGGTAGTTGCGAATAAAGACAGACATGCCTGGCTACCATTTTGGAAGTCGATGCGGCAGTGATTGAGAGGCCGTGCAGTGATGGTAGCAGCAACGATAAGAGCTAAATAGACGACGTGAGTCCCAGTTGGTGTGAAGCAAATGACTATAATTGGTATACCTAAATAGACGACGTGAGTCTATGAACGAGTAAGATACTGTACCGTTTCGACCGTAAGTTCGCGGGGCGTTACGCGTTATGCCGCGAACTTACAGGAAACACGTTCGTAACTAGGCACACCACTGGGAATTACCATATTTGGATGCTCCCGCCGTAGGCGGGAGCGAAAATTTCCTTTTTAGGCCTTACAGACCCTTAAAATAAGGTCCGTGATGCGTTATGCTTTAGCGTAAGTTAGGTTCTCGACCCCGTGTTACGCGTTATGCGAACATGGGGTCGAAATGGTACAGTAGTCAGTAAGAGAGTGCATATAAAAGATAGTATAATACGTACCCAGTCGGTGTGAAGCAAATGATTGGGGCATTCGATGTGAGAGTGTCCGAATATAAGGTAAAATGGAGTAACAGTGAGGGGGGTATCTACGGAGATACAGAGGAAACACGATCGTGCAGCACGCGAATGGATTGATCTCCAACATACCAGAACTCGCAGCTCACGAGTTCATAGGTCTTGTAGCATCCTGGATGTTCGGCGACTATTGAGTCATGGTACATCTTGACGACATCCCGGTGAAGAGCGGCATCCTTAGTAGAGACCTCAACGAGTCACCGAGTCACCGAGTCATCTGGTGACTCAACTCGCTTCGGGCACGTCGGCGTTCGCACTCACGTGACTTGCGAGTCACATACTCGTGAGTCAGGGTACAAGTCTGAGTATTGCTTTTCGGATGGTGAGTCATCACACAATGACTTGCACATCTTTAGATATGTATTTAAACTAAATTTACAATTTTTTTGCAGAGCAAACCATTCGCAACGTCTCGAGAACGAGACATGCGCGAATATCTCACCCGATCCAGCGACTCGGGCCGAGTCCCGAAGCGACACGTAAGCGTCTGATCGGGTGATATCTCTGTACCTCTTACCATCACCACGACCACCTGGGGAGTGACGATTGTCGCTCCCGCTGCGCTGACGATTGTCAGCCAGCTGTAGGGTGTGTTTTTGGCCTCGGCTTTGTGCCGGGCCCACTGCTGCTGGCTCTGCGCCAGTAGCAGAGCTGGAACACGACCCGTTGCTCGACTTCAAGTCGGCAATGATACTATCAGCGCTCGACTTCAAGTCAGCGTCGACACGACCGGCACTCGACTTTGAGTCGGCGTCGATGGAGACGACTTAAAGTCGTCTTCAGGACGCGTAAGCCCCGCAAACGGGCACACCATTCAGTCACTGGATCACGACGCCGACAATGGATGAGGATGACGACGACGACGACGACACGATGATGATGATGATGCGATGAGGAGGGGGATGTGATGCGATACGGCGGATGATGCGAGATGGATGCGACGACGAGTCGTTCGGAGTCGACCACCACCACCACCATCCTCCACCACCACCTTCCTCCACTACCACTATCCTTCCACCACCACCACCACCACCGTCCTTCCACCATCACCCCAGCTGACTGTCCCCGTGCCATTGCCCGGGGATGCTCGCTGTGCATGAATACTTGGGGGTGTATGGACTCGCGAGTACTTGTGAGTATCCGAGATGACTCGGACTCATGGTGAGTACTCGCGAGTGGACTCGCGATGACTCATGAGTCATCGCGAGTCGAGTCCGACGCGAGTCTGAACTGGACTTCTTTTTGTGTGAGTACTCACGTCACGAGTCGCGAGTCTGACTCGCATCGGACTCGTTGAGGTCTCTAAGATTCCTTAGGAACGGGAATGTAAACCTTTCCTCGAAAGAGTACTAGGCCCTCTTCGTAGTTCTATTCCTGTAGGTTTTTGACCAGCGAAAGAGGCCCATTATTGAGAATAATATCTAACGTACTGAGCACTTCTTTGTCCCTTGATGGATACTCGCGAATCCGCCTCCGCAACTCATTATCTCCAATCGACGACACTGCACTAGGGCAGACAGCGCGAATGGGAAGAACATGGGGTCGAGCAGTATGCGATCTGCATTATCATCTTCGACCCCCTCTTTATGGTCTGGGTGGTGAGAAAGGGGATCACTGTGGTTCAGGGTTCCTCATTTGTGAATCAGTTCAAAGTCAACACACGTAAGGAATAACACTCATCGGGATTGACGGCGACTCAGCTTCTGGGACTGCGTAAAGTACTCGAGGTTCTTGTAGTCGGTGATGACCTCAACCTTATGATGAGTACCCTCGAGGTAGTGTCACCAATCCTTCAGTGCTTGGATAATCGCAAGAAGCTCCTTATCATGGATATCGTAGTTGCACTGTGTCTCATTGAGCAACTTGGACAGGAACACGCAAGGGTGCCACTGCTCATTGTCTCCTTGTTGATAAAGGGTGGCACCAATTGCGAAGTCAGATGTGTCTGCTTCCACATGATAGGGTTTATCAGGGTTGGGCATATAATATTTGCCCACGCTAAGTTCATAGTTGGTGCGCACTGGGCGAAGTAGACCTGGGCACAAGTGTGCACTCGGGTGCACTCGCACTCATAGTGCGGGTGACTTGTGGCTCCAAGCTGGACACCCGCACTCGAGTGACACCCGAGTGTGACACTCGAGTGCAGTACCCATTCACGGGTGTTTTGCACACCCGAGTGTGCCGTCACTCGTGTAGGGTGGTGGGTGTACCCATGTATACTCGCCCCATCTGCATCCCAAACCCCACTTGCTGTCATTTCATGCCTCATCCGCATCCCTCAGCAATTGCGAGGGGAGCATAGGCGGTGCATGATGCTGCTAACGCGAGGGTGTGAAGGATGTGGAAGAGTGGGGAAAGAAGGGAGGTGGAAATGGGACTGAGTAGGGTGCCTCGTTGGAGGGCTTACCCGCCGACAATGGGAGTACCCTGGAAATAATAATCAGCATCAAAGGGAATACTAAGGGTGTCTGTAAACGCCGCTAAGAGTGAAGCAGATAGTAAGAAGACGTACTAACCCGCCATGTCACCAGCAGATGACGTGGCGACCAATATCCACCGCCCCCGTTCTTCAAGCACGCTGTTCAGCGTGGTGGGTGGCGTCTCCTCCTTCAAGTATGCGGACGCCGACTCAAAGTCGAGCGCCAATACCGTTGCTGGTGTCCTGCTGCCCGTTTGCGGGCTTACGCATCTAGTGGATACCATACATATCCATGGAGATGACTTGAAGTCGTTCTCCATTCATACAGACGCCGACTTAAAGTCGAGTGCCGGTATCTTCATTGCTGACTCAAGGTCGAGCAACGGTGGCGGCAGTAGTGGTAGTAGAAGTAAGAGAATCAACTAGTCAATTGCACGCTTACACGTCGCTTCGGAACTCGGCCCGAGTCGCTGGATTCAGCAAAATTAGTCATTTAGCGGGCACAAGGCCTCGTTTAAGTTCAAAAAAAATTCTAAAATTACATTCAGATATGTATCTGAAATATCGATTACACGGGTATTTGCACATGGGTACTCGTGGCCCAAAGCCAGACACCCGCACACGGGTGGACACCCGTGCCAACACCCTACCCGGCACTGCTAAACACTCGACACCTGGGTGTGAGTGCTGAGTGCACCCGGGTACACACTTAAACACCAGACACTCGTGCCCACGTCTAGGGTGAAGTGAGCGAAGGCGCCACTCCACGCGTCTGTCGGCATACCAGGTAAATTTCCGTGCAAAGATCAAGAGAAGACAATACTTACTTGCACCCCGTCAACGGCGTCGGAGTAAACCTGAACACTGTTTGCACAGGACCAGGCTTAGCAACTGTTTCCTTGGTTGGTTTCCTGCTTTTCTTCAGACTGGCCATTCAATGAGTGCAGCTGGCGATGGTCGCAATCAAGCCACTTTCGATCTCAGGGATTCCTTTTTTAGATTGACCGTGTGTTCCGATTTGTCTGCAGAACTTTCACCCTCCTTGCATTCCCCCCTCTTGCCCTATCCTCCCAAGTGTCGCAAGTTCAATTCATTCCGTGCAGAGGACCTCAAGCCCATCAAGCGAGCACAGAAGTACGTCCTCAGACTCGCTCTGGGCATACCATACCCACTTATCAATTTCTCAAGGATGCTGCGCGAGAAGCTTCGCGCTCAGAGGCCGCTATTTCATCAAGAGCGCGCATCCTTTGACGGATCTATGTACAAGATGAAAATAATTCCTGGTGAGCAAAACAGCACCCTAGTAATTAGCATCGTACTCACTCGAGGATATTGCGGCAGCGTGGCTAGTCACCCGCCACCCGAGAACCATACAGGACTTTTCCCGAGGGGATCTCCACACGCCATGTCATACTGGATCCGAGAACAATTGGACCTTGCCCATGGCAGTGCGTTCACAGAGGCATTCCAGAATAGTGGCATCATCGTCGTCGACGACATTATCTATTTGGCCAATCTATGTAACAGCAGCCACGTCAACCGCCAGACCACTGGGACTGCAACTGGGACATCATGAAGACATTGATTCGCCTCATTGCGGACTATCCGCCTAGTATGTATTCAAGTACCGTCATGAGCCGTTAGTCTGATATGACTTAGCTGCTATGGAGTTGGGCATCGGTACAGCAGAGTATCAGAGACGCTACGATATCCGACATGCCCTGGAGGAGCAGGAGTGGGAGGAGATCCTGTGGGAGCGAATACGTGTGGACCAAGTGCTGACTGGGGTGCTGATAGATGAACACATAAATGAGCGTCTGTGTAGGTGCCCGAATCCTTGCGACTGTGACGACGTTATATATGTATGAGCGGAGAGTATTTCCCGATGCCCGAGGTGTCGCCATCAGAGGCTTGTATCAGTAGCATCTCAGCTGATGACTAAGCCTTTCTCTGTTTCCTCAAGACCGTCAAGTCGCTAGCCCCGCCCTCTGTAAGTCTTTTCGCGCCGTCAGTAAATTAGTGTAGATAGTATCACGTACCGCCGTCAATAAAAATTTATTAAGAGTCATCGCTCTCTGGAATAGCTGTTAAAAAATGCAGGGAAAATCCAGGTCGCTAATGTCATTTTCAGGTCAAGTTATGCCCGCCCCGTTGTCCAGCTCAGTGGATCATTTCCTCGATCTCGCCGCCATCACCACTGACTCTGACGAAGAGGAAGAGATTTCAGATGATGAGGCCCAGATTCAAGGTGCTTGCGGCCGGAGTCATGATCAATTTATACTAAGTACCTACGCAGATTTCTTCGACGATGTGGATCAGGATGACGACGGGGCGGCGCAGCCCACCACTATGCAGCAGACCCAAAATGTTGAGGCGCCTCAAGTCCATGGAGCTAAGGCGCACCTTCTGGCCCACTTAGCGGACATCGCCCCTTGTTACGAGGAGCGTGCTGCGGATCCATCTTCCAGCAGCAGCAGCGGCGTGCCATCATCAAGTAGACCATCTGCCTCACTGACAAGCGCGGAAACCCTGGCATTTCCAGACTCTCCAGAACAGGATATGGCTAAGGAAGATAATGACATTGGGGCAACTCATCACTGGACGGCGGGCGACGGAGCGCACGAAGAACGCGCCATTACAGCTTTGGCTCAGGACCTTAATAGGGAGCTGGTCAGCTACGCGTTTAAACAGGTAGGAGAATTGTCTGTTATAATTATACTCACTTACAATGTTTTTAGTATGATACAGCCCACGAAGTTCGCAGGTGCCTTTCCCGCATTCACCAGGATCATTCCCGCCTCCCTTTCGACGTCATTGATGTGTGGCTGTTGCCCAGCGTTCAGAACAAAAAAAAACAGTGGTGCATATACCTCCTCCTCGACTTTGACCCCCACCGCATCCTGAAAAGTCTTCCCTCCGACGAACGCAAGGTGTCGAGAACTGACCGGCCAATCTTGGTTGATGTGGAGAAATTCCTTGCCTCAGAGTTTCTTACGATCAGCCTTGCCTCCCGCCGCCGCATCGTGGACATATCGGAACATTCTGCCTGTCTTCGTGTGTGCAAAACGCATCACATCAACTTGGTTGATACTTGGGTTACTGTTCGCGGCGGTGCTTATGCTGGAGATGTTGGATTCGCTGTCCAGGGCGACCTTTATTATGATGTGCTGTTGATCCCATGTGTCATCGTAGATGCTCGCGCGCTGGAATACGGGTATGAACTGAACGCGAACGGGAAGCGCGTGTCTCTCGCCCCTCCCGAAGATCGCTCTCGAGGATCAGCCCACCAAAAGGACCTTGAGAAGGACCTGAAGAAGTGGGGCCGACGGGGTTTGCGACCACGAGCACGACTTCTGGACTCCTCTCAGCTCAGCCTTTGCAAGAAGACACCAGTCAAGGACCTGAAGTTTTATAACAATGTCATCGAAGGTTTGAGTGACACGAGTCCTGAAGTGTCCTCGAGCGAGACGACCTGGTCGGTGTTTGACCAGTTGCCCAGAAGATGTTTCGACGAGGACCTCCTGGTGCTCCGCTGCAGGCGCGATTGCCTCAAACCGGCTGTTTGCATTCCCACCAATCTGAGGACCGTAGAGCAAGGCACAAGTGGTAAGTACTTGCAGGTATCTGCAAGTATTGACGTCACCCGGGTGGTGCCGCACCCAGCACCTGCCCACCCGGCACTTGCCACCACCCGGGTGGTGCACGGGTAGGAAGTACTGGGTTGGTGAGGCAAGTATTTGGGGCAAGTACTTGCCTAATACTTGTAGGTAGGTACATATGTATTTTACAAAATTTATTGAATTTTATTTGGGCTCAAACGAGCCCAATCTCATTGAGAAATGACGTTGCAGACGATTTTCTCTGATCGCCGAGGTCGCCGAACGTCCCGGCAATTGCCGGATAACGATCGATCTGGTCTGATCAGACCTCTTGGCCTGCTACCACCACAGCACGACTTTAATGTCGTGCTCGTCGGCCTCAGAACTTGGTCTGAGGCTTGTCTGACTTCTCTTCTCTGTTTTTCTCTGCTTTTTCTGTGTGGTTTGGCTTCGCGCCGACCGCTGCGCCCTCGGATACGTTCCGGGGCGTATTCTTGCGCCTGTCTTCGCGACAGCGCCCTTCTGGACTGCGTAAGCCCTCAGGACGAGGCCGCCCTACTATTGGACAACGAGCGTGCACTCGTGGCGGCGCTCGTCTATATGACGGCGCCAGTCTCACGGCACTCGTCTATACGACGGCGCCAGTTTCACGGCACTCGTCTATACGACGGCGCCAGTTTCACGGCACTCACCTACACGAGGGCGCCGTTTTTGCGCAAACACACGGCGCTCAAGCCCTCAGGACGAGGCATCCATACTACCAGAAGGCGTGGGCAGGTTGAGCGGCTGGATTAGCCCCCGCTTCGTGTAGAGACTGGGCGGATGGCGTCGCGGACGCATCATGCCCCAAATCGTACGTGTTTCCTTTGTTGCTTATTTCTTGAATTTATTCACCGTGCGGCTGCTGCACAGCATGTGTATGCCAGGATACCTCGAATATTCGAACACGGACCACCCCACCTCAATGACTTCACGACGACCTTGCCACCCATTCTCCTTGCCTTTGCCCTCTCTCACACCCCACTCCCCCTTACACTCCGTTTAGCTGCGGTTCTTGCTCAAGCAAGTAACCGGGGCTTCACGCATGTATATCGTGCACGTCGATTGCCCCCGCGCAATTGCTCGGGGGTCGTCGGCGGGCACGAAAGCTGCTTCAAATTATGCAGGTACTCAGGCAAGTACTTGCCCATCTGGGAGGCAAGTACTTGCCAAGTACTTGACCCGCGGGTCAAGTACTTGCGGGTACCCGGGTGTGCTGCCAGGTGGCAAGTCCGGCTCTCCGGCAGCAAGTATTTGCCAGGCGGGTGTCGGGTGCACCCGGGTAGACTGTAAGGGGGCGCGGGAACTCGCGCCAGAAGAGGGGAACGTGTTCTACACTAGCGGTACCTAGCGGATGTTAGAATACTTACCACGTGTGACAGTGGTGTGATGATGAGGGACGGAGGGAGTACGCGACTCCGATAAGGATGGGAATCTTGATAGGGTCGTAGATCAATGATCGTCCCGGTAATCGCGACGCGTGTTTCGTGGACCCGACACGGGCCTCTCAGGACGAACTCACGCGGAGGCAAAAGTTAGGTAGAAAAGAGATAGATTGTTTCTATCAATGACCGTCCTTTTATACTAACTACGGAGCCGCACGTTGTGTAATTAAGAGTCGAAAAGAGTCATACGGAAAGTCATAACTAGTCATAGGTAACATGTGCATATCGTACATGCGTCAAGCATGCGAACAATTTATAAAATATACCGAATCCTTACATAGACACTCGTGCCTTGCTCTAGAGGACTCACTCAAAGTACTTGCTGGCGGCAGGCTGGGTACTTTCAGTCTTTGGGAAAGAAGTTGATGTCTTCACCCACACTGACAATATCAATGGCAAAGTTGCTCGGGTACGTGAAAGATCATGTTTAGCCGGCAATATTGTACTAACCAAATCTATAGACGATCACTGTCCATAGGAACTCGTGCAGACGATGGGCAGGCGACTCATCCCGAACATCGATGTGATGCCCCACCACCCCCGCGCTGTGGCTCAGCCTAGTCGCACTAAAACCGAATTTCTCGTACCCGAGTACATGCGCCGTCCAGACTATTATACTGGAAACGCGCCTTGGAAGGGTGCTGATGTGGCAATCATACATTCTCCGAACGTTGGAGACACAGGTTCTTACAAGGGACGAAGAGGGAATGTTGAGGATGTTGAGTTAGATTTTGCGAATGACAGTGGATTGAGAGTGCGTGCAGGTTCTTACAAGGGACGGAGAGGAAATGTTGTGGATGTTGAGTTCGACCGAGCGGATGAGAGTGGCCTGAGAGTGCGTGTGCAGCTTTACGGGGCTAGTGGACAAAGTGGTTTGGGATTGGTGGAAGTCGTCGTGAGTTATCTGCATGTGGTCGATGAGCAGTAAGTGTTATCATCGTTGCATTGAGATGTCTTCCTGATGAACTTGTAGCACTGGGTGGCCATTACGCGTGGCATACCCTCTAAGTCCTTTGCACGAGCGTAATGGATACAAGGGAAACCTTCGACATTTCAAGGAGGAAATGGACCGCGCTTAGTCAACACACGCTCCCAAAAGCCGGTACTTCCGTTAGCTGCCATTACTTCCTCTGACGCTGCACCTGCCGAAGAACACCACTGGCTGCTGCATCCAGACTTGAAGGGCCACAACATATGCATCTTTTGGGACAAGACCACCAGCAAGAAAAGGCGCATCTGGTTACTACGTCAATTCGAAGAGAACGGAGTAACCAAGCTTTATCGAGTCAAGCACGGCAATGCTAAAGAATCGTCGAAGACACATACCCCGAGTCACTACTCCCCAAGTCGCCCGGTTCAAATCTGCATGACCACAGTTGATGGTACTGTTGGAACGGGCCTTACAAAGGATACTTCTTTAGAGGTATTCAGTGGTCCGCGACAGCAACCGTCGATGTTGACGATGACCACAGAACAGCGAGTGTGGGTCAATGGCGAGCAATCGCAGTGAAACCTCGGTTTGGACGCGAAGACGAAGAGATTCCCGGATTGTTCAACGTTTTAGATGCGGACTTGGTGATGTTATCGGACAACAAGGCGGACCTGATCGCAAACGAGGTGTTTCATAGTAGAAGGCTTAGCAGTAAAGGCAAAACTCTGTATGATCCATTTGCGTCGTAGTGTATAACTGTAGTAGTAGTTCGTTGTTAATGTACATATACGAATGTATGATATCTTTCACTGTAGCCCCCCGCGTGATCGGAGAACGTGAGGGGCAACGCTGGTATCAAAGTCACGATACGTGCTCTTTGTTTATTTGCTACCTTGTCCTCATCCCATCACTCACTATCGCAGCTGCTCTTCGTCATGGCGCCCGCTACCAAACCTGCGAGAACTTCCAGCCTTGCATCACGCACTTTTTAACAGTTGAGCGCAAAGCCATTCAGTTGCCTCAAGATCGTTCTAGACAACCATTATGCTTGTATTTTACTTGCGGGTGCGGTGCTTGATGTGTTGCCTGCTGAACATTGCTGATGCTACACGTTAGGATAATCGCAAACAGACAGTGTTTTTACACAACGTCGGACCTCGCATCCGATTATTCGACCACTCTGCATTGCTCAAGGGCCTTGGGATCTCGCGGCGCCCACACGTGAAGATCTACCAGACCGTCGAGTTGACAGTGGTACACGCGAATGATTGGCAGACTATCGGATGGTGTGAGGTCTTCGATGCGCCAGAAGACCATACGACCCCCGTTTTCATTCATGCCACGAATGAGCCACTACCTACAACTTGGATGAACGACATTGTCCAGTACGCGGAAGCTTTGTAGTCTACAAATAGAATATGATATAACACGATACGATACAATACAATAACGCTGATTGTTCACATATTCTGTATTGGGACTTTGTAGCTACAGTATTGTTTATTATTTCCTTACTGTGGACGCGTTGCCATTTGAGGACGAGATCCGATCTCGATCTTGATCGAAAGTAGAAGGTAAGTTGATCCGGGTTCATTGTGGCGTCGCTGACCGATTATAGAGAACAATGGACAGTGCCCATGCCAGATCGGGCGCACTAGTCAATGCGCCCAGTGGTATGTTTGTATTTATTGACATGGTTAGATTGTTACTTAGCCTTCACTCAGCCCTTTGTGTCTCTTGACACGACCCACCAGCACTCATCTCTCGCCGCCATGTCGTCGACCGACAATACCACTGCGAACAGCGTCAGCGAGACCACGACACCAACTACCGACACTCAGAACACCGGCTTGCAGACGACTACGAGCACCACTCCGGCCGCAGACACCGCCGTGGACGATTCAGCTCAGCAAGGATGGTATAGCTTATCAAAGACGATGAAGGACTATCTGCGAGACGAATTTGCCGAGGAATATGTTACCTTCGTGCACGATTCCCCCAAGAAGGGCGACCGCAAGCAATGGATCGTCGCAACTGTCCTGTTGCCTTTCCTCGACAAGTTCTTCGAAGGAGAAGCGGACCCCCCCATAGACGCAATTTCTAAGGTATGTTGGCATCAAGTGTCGATTATTGGTTCTCTTTGTTAACGGCTTGCTCAGACAATCTGTCGACACTTCTACAATTCTCAGAGCACCAAGTGGGCTCAGCTCAAGGATCCTAACCCACTGGGAAAAGCGAAGCCCCGGCAGATCAGCGCCAAGCGTGCGTACTGGCTCGCCAACAAGGAGCTCGTAGAACGTCGTGCTCGCCTCCTCAAGCAGGAGGCTAAGGCTGGCAAAGAGTCTCGATCGGGTGACGGTTGGCATCACTTGGCTTTGCTCTCCGCCTGGAAAGATTGCCCGGAGCAGGAGAAGTATGAGGAACAGGCTTGGGTGTTCAACGAGAGTATTAGTGACAAGCCCGATCTCTCCAGCGTCTACGCGTGAGTGATGTTTGTCCTCAAGTTCACTGGTTTCTTACCATTCTGTCTAGTCGTCAGAGCATGATCGGCGCCATCCTTGAATCCTTGTTGAAGCCGCTTATCGGATTCGGTCATAACGGCGTCGGCAAAATGGTGTTCGGCATCCAAGTTAGATACGAGGATGCCCAAGGAACCTACCAGTACCACGAGTACGTCGTGACTTATATCATGAAGTTGGGATTTACACTGATAGTCCATGTAGCCAGTTCGTTCTCCCCAATCAAGATTGGCTAAAGCTGATGCCTACTGCTTCAATCATAACTGAAGAGACCCGAAAGAACTTCACCGACATGATCACCACAGGTTTTCAGCGTAAGTTTTATCATCAAGCGAGCTGAAGGTTTCACTGACATTGCTTACTATAGTGGGAAACAATCTCGAACCGACAGAGGCACAGCTGAAGGCAGCCACTACCTCGACGGACGGACAATAAAGCTTCCCTGATGACCGACCCAGATGCGCCTCCCACCCCAACACCATCGTCAGCTCCAGTTGCTCCTGTGGTTTCTCCGACATCCTCAAATCTGCCGATCATCTCCACTCTTGTACCTAAGGATCACACCAACATTCCCCCAATCTCTGCCCAAACGGCATCTACGTCGTCATCCCACGAGAAGAGCTTGGAGGAGCGTGTTCCGGCAGAGGCTGCAGAACGAGCTCTTGCCGTCCGTGAGGCAGAGGATGAGAAGCGCAAAAAGGAAGAAGATAAGGCCAAGGTGAAAGCTTCGAGACTGGCGGCCCGGCTTTCCAAGCAATGGCAGGAAACGAAGGATACGGCGGAGGCAGTGGCAGTGGCGGACGCAGAAAGACTACAAGCCGCCCTTGCCGACGCTACCACGACAACGAAGGAGACGACGCACGTAAACCAGCCATCGAGCTCTAACAATCCGCCTGCCGACCCCGATGACGTTGAAGATTTGGAGGCGGAGTTGAAGAAGGCTGTGGGTGAGGATGACGAGGATGACGAGGACGCTCCGCCTGTGCAGAGTCGTCCTCATCCTCGACCCACCGGCAAGAAGAACATGACAGAGCGCTCTCCTACACAGCCACCCACCCCTCCTGTGCCATCTCCGATTTTGTCTGTGGTCGACGAAAGAGACACCAATGTGGGTGGCGAGGCAGCACCAGAAGTAATGCCTGATGAGGAAGAAGGAGGAGACACAGGCGAATTGGACACTCGGGAGCAGAAGAAGACAGCACCAAGGCGTGCGAACCGGAAACGCAAGGCAACAGAATCGCCCGCTGAGGAGCCCGCAGCGAAAGCGAACAACCGTGTGACACGCGCCAGTTTGAAGAAGGCAGAGGAGGACCAGAAGAAAGCTGCCGAGCTGCAAAAGACGAAGGCGGCGGCAGCAGCAAATAAGGTGGGATCTTCGAAACGGCGCAAGACACGTCGTTAGTGGATGGGATGGGATGAGATGGATGGATATCGGCTTAGGATGAGATTGGATCAGATAGACACGCGCGAGAACTTGGAATCGGATGGGATTGATTCACAACTTGTAACTTACTTTGGATAGGATAGGATATGATGAACTCTGTATGATTGAATAGGATGTGATTGGTATACAAGTCGGTACGGTGTGGTAGCATTATATTTGGGTGAATCCTATCAAATCCTATCCCTTGGAAAAATCGGGATAGGATAATCCTACGATATTCGTTAGGTGCGTTTATCCCAAACATGAATTGTTGCCTCGTATTTTCACCACTTGGCAGAGTGTCGTTGCCAAAATTGACGAGTCGTATGATCTCGCATTGTGCGTGGAGAAGCCGCTGGAGCGGTATTTCCTTCCCCGCTCAGATTTATTCACTAACGTCAATTCGCACCCCAAACTCTTCGAATATCTGGTTTCCTAGCTGCGCATTTGCGGCATTGTGCTCAGCTGCATGGGACATGGTCAGCTGCAGGCTATCTCCCACAAAGTGTGGTGCTTATGGTTAGATCATCGCGATTTGGAGGTGACGGTGACGGAAGGTGGAACGAATGCGCCGAGGAAGATGAAGGACAAAGAGGAGGTGATGGCATTGCTTGCTGTCGCGAGGGAGCACAGTTCAGTAGAGCTGCCAGACGAGGGCAAGTGGAAGGGGAGAATCTTTCGTTCTGATGGGCTACTTGCAGAACGACATAGCTGCGAGATCCTCTGGGAGGTGAATGAGTTGGCATTTCGTTGCGAATTGGCTGCTTTGGATGAGCGCCTTTCTACCCTTTCTTCTGCTCGTGAGCGCTACAACCATATACGGCCCTGCTTCCCAATTGGCCTTGCACCTCTGCATTTCGCCGATTTGGGACAAGCAAATCACGGCTTGGCGCATCCCGACTGGTTTTCGCGAGCCCCATTCGTGTACGCTCTTCGCCATGTTATGCGATTTTGGAAGCTGGATATCGTTCACACAGCCAGATGGTTAACCGACGAGCAGTACTTCAAGATCGACGAGAAGCGGGGATTAACAGAGGCCAATCTTGATGATGTTGAGCACAAGCTCATCAAGATCTATATCTCTTCATTCCTCGCAGTGTACGGCCGGACTCCTCACCTTCCGATGATTCTTTCGCACCATCCGCACACTGAGTGGAAGCAGCCGGTTTACCATAGGATGGCAGTTGGGCCGAACGGGATCTGAATGCTGGAATGCGAGTCGGACAGTTTGTATGATTACTAGGTATCTTGTCGCTACAGTTTGGACGCATTTTCGTGTATTGTTTCGTCTTGTGAATCCGCGCGCACCATTGTACTTTTATTTGTATTTTTTTATTGCATTGCTGCACTTTTTTTTTGTTGAGCAGTTTTGGAAGGGGAGGGGCCTTGGGCCGATTAGTTTCCCTAATTTCAAGCGAGCGTAGCTAAGCTGCTACAAGGTCAGTCCATCTTGATCTGACTTGGGAATTTGGAGAGGGCTCCCATTCGAGCCCCCCCCCATGCCTCTCCCTGCGCGAGTTTTTAGGCGAGTAGACTCGCCGAGTTTGTCTTCACCAACTGGGAACTTGTGACTTGTTTCTGACCCGAGTAGGGTAAAACCGAGTTTTTTTTTACCCGAGTAGGCAAGTAGCCAGATCACAGGTATGTCACGAGTACCTGCCTACTCGCAAACTCGTGGTATGCTCTACAACCACATGCTTCATGTCCGCTATGTCGAAGAGCAGACAAACAGTGTCCGTGAATTAATGCGTCGTCTGGGCGAGGATGGCGGTCGGCTCGAGGGAATTGGGAAGGCCCAGATGCAGACTTATCAATGGAGACTAAGGGAGTGGGAAAAGCAGTGGCGCAGGATCGAGATGGACTATCGAGAGCTCTCTCATCGAGTTGCACGTTTATCTGATAAGGTACGTGTCAGATGCTTCTTTACGACCCGCCACACCTGTCGTAGATAATCCTCGAAAAACGAATAGGCATCATACAGCTGTGCCTCTTACTTGCTGTACTCTTATTCATGGGCCTGACGCGTGGGTCGCAGAATGACTTCATGGACCATGTACTGATAATGTTTAAAAAGGTATGCGGGAATGGAGTCGGCAGCATCTGGAGTTCAGAGGAGACTGGTTTACCAGCTGTTCAAGGGAATGAGTAGAAGCGACGCAGAGGTCGCCAAGCCAAGCTCACACCATTCAAGCTGAACAAAACACCATTTAAGTGGTCATCACCTCAGCATAATGGCCAGCTTAGTTTAAATGATGGTGGGTTGTTTTGGCTATTACTGTACCATTTCGACCTTATCTTTGCATAACGCATAACGGGGGCCTGTGAAATGAAGAGTTGAGGGTACCATACTGCATAACGGCCAAAATTTGGCCCCAGGTAAGGCTCAAAAAGGAAATTTTTTGGTGCGGCGGCTATTGCCGCCGCTCCCGCCTGTCCATATAAGGAAATTGGACCCTGAATGAAGAGTAACATCTGTGAAGAGTATGCATAACGCATAACGCCCCATGAAGACAAGGTCGAAATAGTACAGTACTGTAGCGTTTCAACCATAACTTCGTAGCCTGTGACCCGATATGGTGTGAACCTACAGCGAACAGCTTCGCAATCAGGCACAGAGGCGGGAATTACCCAATTGGGACATGCCTGCTGTTAGGCGGGCCCGAAAATTTCCTTTTTGGGTGAGGTGACCCTGAAAATGCTGGCTGTGATGCAATATCTAGTATGTATAGCTTCGCTTTATAAGGCCTCGTGATCCAATATGAGAATTAACAGTTGAAACGCTACAGTATTACCTGCGGATACTGAACTATGTAGATGTCAAAGTTGAATTCCCCACCAGCGTGCGTCACATCCCCCAGAGTATAACTAATTTCCATTGAACCCTTGACATACGGCTCTGAACTGCATCCGTGCGGCGGCGGCATCCACGACACGCTGAAGACCCGAATCCATTTTTGTCACCAATGAAAAGTGATAAGGAGGAGGTGAAGGGGTATGCGGCACATTGCAGGGGTGGGAGGGGGGAGTGTGATGATGGGGAGTGGATGAATATAGATGGGTCTGAGGTGGAGGAGCTGTGAAGGAGTTTTCTTTTTTTGAGTATTACTTTTCTTCTTCTTTGGAATCATAGCTATCATCCATCATGTTCTTCTCTTGCAATTTCTTCATCATTTGTAAATTATATCAACCCGCTAGCATCCTTGCAGGGTCAATATTCATTTTTTCTGTCTAAGCAGTGTTGTGGTGTAACCCTCTTACGGCACAGGTGAGCATTATGTATCTTCGCCTCCGCAAAGCTGCTAATCCTGCCTCGTTGCCAGTAAAAGTCAAATGAGTTGAACACCATTATCATGTATGGGCTGCTGATCTTGAACAATCCCTTTCCCCGTTCAGTGAAGAGTATTGAGTTCTCAAGCCCTTTGTGAATCAATCTGAACTTAAGAACACAAGGACTAATTACAAGTATTAAGTACATGACCAGTTAAGCCTATGTCTCCGAGGAGCAAGGTAAGATCCGTTTTAGGACTTATGCCCCCACATTTTAAGTAGAGTTGCAGCAGGAGTTGCAATTAAATTGCAACAGGAGTTGCCTGTTCGGCAACTCGATCAAGTTGCCGCGACTTTGCCACCTGTGACAGCGGAGGACAGCAGATCGGGCTGATTTCTTAGAGCTGTAGCCAGATGCGTTGATCAACCATGTGAGACCCGGCGAGTGTGATGCTTCGGAGAACATTCTAGGCCATTCCTGACGTCATTTAGAGTCTACTGAGCATGCATCATATCCCGCTTGGTATACAGCAGAGAACAGCAGACCTGGCTGATTTCCTACAGCTGTAGCCAGACGTGTTGATAAACCATGAGAGACCTGGAGACTGTGATGCTTCGGAGAACATTCCAGGGTGTTTCTGAGGTGATTTAGGGACTACAGATTGCACATAATATCCCGTTTGATACACAGCAGAGAACAGCAGACTGGGCTGATGTCCTAGAGCTGTTGTAAGGTATCTTTTTGGTAAACATTTTCTTACCTGTACTACTATAAATCTATCACTACGTAGCTGGCCGAAGTGCCGAATAGTTACTAGTTGTACTAATTACGCAAAAACAATTCAATCAATTCTTACTCTTACTTTCATGTCTCTGTGCACCTGGCCGCAGCTCTGCGCCGCCCAGTGCTGACTGTAAGAGAGGACTTCGGTTCTCGCTCAACCACTACACCACCGTACTCGTTGCCCGCTCGTAACGGATACCCGAACCCCATAAGAGGCGCCCAACTCTTACAGTGGTGGACACATTGGGAATCCCGTTACTACCGCTATGTTATCCAGTTTAAAACTGGATCCTTTTAACATTGATTCTATTTCTCCTTCTCAGAGATTTGTACTACCCTCAGGAGTTCCCGTCTACGTTGAACAAGATTCATCGGGAAGTCGTTATCTGTACCCGTTAAATCCTCCCACTCCGTACCGACATCGAATCAGCAATCGTCTATCCTTCCTCGACTCTCGTCCGTCATTCGCTGAAGCGATCTCTTCTCCCACTATGACTGAGGATGGCAGGCGTCGGATGGCTCGTGAATTTGTACCGGATATCTCTCCCCACATGTCTTCATTACCTCCTTCTATGTCTTCGGCGTCGAACGTGACCCCCAGATTGACGCAATCCGTCAGCTACGCTCAACCACTAGCAGGACCATTGGGTTTACAGGATTATGAGGATACGCCTATGGGAAAACTCATGAGAGAGTACCGAGACGGCCCCAATAACAGTTCTGGAGACGACGAATAATTATCTACATTTTTGGACATCGCAGATCTATTCCAATTCAAACTTCATCCTTCCCATATCGTTGACCGAGGTCCCGATGTTACGGATCACTATGCGCTACAAACGGGGCGGTTTACCAAGTTCCAAAAGGTCACCAACGAGTTGCAAGCATTCATCAATGCTGCAGTCAAGCCCATTCCTGGAAGAAAGATGGCATACGTAGTAGACCCTAAAGGGAAGCTTCTCAGGATGCTACAAGGTACTCATGACATCGCCATCATTTTTACCATGTGGCTTACTTTACAACGTCGTTTGAGCTCGGGAACTAAGACTATGGAGAACTATGAGAAGGAGTACATCAACGGAGAAAAACCCGCGTCACCAGCATCGACCAACCCAGAGGTTTATGAAGGAGTAGCTTCTGTACAATCAGATAAGGAAGCAATTCAATATTTGTATCAGAACATTCCCCATTTACATCGCCATCTGAACATGCTACAGCGTCGGAAAATTCGCAATTTCGTCAATTTAGACGCTGTGTTTCCGCTTGCAGAAGCTGAAGAAATCTTCCCTCTTCCAGGTCGCCGAGCCTTACCAGCCGTTACGACAAGTCAGGGAGCAAATGTATCACAGGCTGAGTCATCAACCGTGGAGTCGACCTTGTCATCCGCAATGAATCTCACTTCGTTCATGAAGCCCTCAGAGAGGCGTAGAGATCCTTTTAAGGACTCCTCTCTTTTGACGGGTGCAAGTTATTTTGGGACCATTTCGCCTGATATTCAACCTGAGCTTTCCCCTATGTTGCCGCGACCATTACCTACGCCAACTGCTTCGACCTCACAAGCCTTGGAGACACCTCTGTCGATGCCGCGTCAGCCGCTAGTAAGACTACCTACGCTAATAAGTTCGACTTCGCGCATAGGAACAAGTTCCTTACCAGCATGGACGGCAAGACTTAGGGGACCCAACACCCCCAACAACCGTCCGTGGTTAAAAACGATGAAGGAACTTATGTCTTGCAGTCGGATGGGCTAACATATCGCAGGGTGGCCGATCCAACAGGAGTACCATTAGCTCCTATTCCGGAAGTGTTGAGTTCTCCTGACGTTTCCGACTCAACCATTCGAGCTCCTCATCCTACATCAGTTCAACAGCATCAGTCTATTAGTTCCTTCCTTGCTGGAAGGCATGACTCGATACCGTCTCAGCAGCTGCATCCCACGAATGTTCCCTCTGCGGCGGATCCAGAGGAACCCAGGCCGTCCAATACAGCACCATCTTCAAGGCGCTCACATCATTCAGCTACACCCCTCGCTTCTCAGACCTCGCACCGATCATAATATTCTCATCACTCTCAGCATCCTGTTCCTCCATCTGGAGAAGGATCTCCAGGAAGTCACTATAGCGGTGGAGGAGGGGGTTCAAGTGGTAATGACGGAGGTAGAGGAGGTGCACCGCCCTCGGAACCAAGTGGCGGAAGTGATGAAGGTGACGAGGATCCACATCGACGAGGCCCAAGAGGCCTCAGAGGGCACAGAGGTGAAACAGACAGACTAGGAAGAGATGGTGCTCCTGGTCTGAATGGTCCTTCTGCTCCTAATGGGCCTGCTGGTCGTAACGGTCCTTCTGGTCCTAGAGCATGCCACGAGTCTAAACCCGGGTCCAGCAGGTCGAGTTTGCGCGAGTTTGCATATCTGAAGTCTGGACTTGCGACTTGTCTCAAACCTGCGAGTCGTGGGTCGAAAACTTGCGAGTTTGCAAGTTTTTAACGAGTTTTGAGCTATAACCCACTCATATCACCTCCGACTGAGGTCAAACAAGTGCAAACATCATC
Source organism: Hymenopellis radicata (assembly GCA_015501595.1). Taxonomy (NCBI): domain Eukaryota; kingdom Fungi; phylum Basidiomycota; class Agaricomycetes; order Agaricales; family Physalacriaceae; genus Hymenopellis; species Hymenopellis radicata. The sequence goes on from JADNRX010000340.1 coordinate 28,031, forward strand.
TCTATAGCCTATTACAGCTCTGTTAGATCATATTCATATGTATAACACAGTTTATATGCATAATATTATATCTTAACTGACTACCGGAACCTGCACAAGTACTTGCAGAATGCTTCAACCTCAAACCTGCGACTTGCGCAAATCTGGGTCACGAGTCACGAGTCGCAGGTTACCTGCGAGTTACCTGCACTGGCCGAAACTTGTGGCATGCTCTATCTGGTCCTAACGGTCCTCCTGGTCCTAGCGGTCCTCCTGGTCCTCAAGGACCTCAAGGACCTATGGGTCCCCCAGGTCGTGATGGAAGAGATGGAGATCCAGATCAAAGAGGTCGAAGAGGTTATCCTGCAGGTTATTGTGGCCGAAGAGGGGATGATGATAATGGGGATTATGATGATGATGGCAGCGACGAGGAAGAGGAACGACGTCCTCCAGCCTACGGGAGATATGTATCAACGATCAAGGCGGAATTGAAGATAGATCAAATTCCTAAATGGGACGGGAACAAGTCCAAAGCTATTGGGTACTTCCATGAGTGTTTAAATCTCGCAGACTGCGGCGGTTGGCTCCCGGAAGCGACTGGTTACTGGCTCTAGATGGGTTTCGAGAAAGATTCTGAGATACATCGCTGGTGGATCGTACTCCCAAAGGCGGTGCAAAATCGCATGTGTACGCATATCACGCAGTTCTTGGCAGAAATCAATGAGAACTATCTTGGTGACAAGTGGGAACATGAAATGCAGGCCGAGTACCAAGTGCAATCTTTCCGCCAGAAAGGTCATGAAGCCGAAACACCTGCTGATTTCATGAGCTGGCGTGCTATTTGGTTGCGAATGCTTACCACGGTGGAAGAAGGAGGTGAACTAGAGATAGAGCAGATTCTCAAGGCTGTTCCTATATCTTGGCTCTCAATTCTACAGGTAGACAGCATCACGACGTTCACTGCGCTATATAAGCGTGCTTCGGACAACGAAAAGAAGCTCATTTATGAAGCTAAGCTATCCACTTCACGATCCTCTGACAACATCATTTCATTGTTGAAGAGTTTGGGGTGAACATGCCTCGCTTGAATGTGAAAGCAGACGTTCATGCATATAACTCTGAGCATGTCGAAGGCCCGATCGCGTTAGAATCGGAGGCATTCACGACAACGACTGAAGTGGCCAATGATTATTCTTGCTCCCACTGTCACGGCAGCTGTTCGAGAGCCGCGATGATCGCTTCTCAAACGTCGGGGGGGGATGCTATAGCATCTTCTTCAACTGTCAATTTCTCGGCAGAGGGCAAGGACGTCTACACAGTATTTAAGCAATTCAAGCAACAGCCGCCTAAAGGAGGATACCCCTTTCCAAAACGAGATGATGTGAAAACGAAGCTTTGGAAACCTTCGATGCACAAGACCCAGATAAAGCATACAATGCTGGATATCAGGTGTTAATCACTCAACATGCCGCTCAATACGCTACTCAGGATTTTAAGAGAGCATCTCATGGATTTGGAGTCGACGTAGCATCAAGCGCGTCATCCCCCATTGAGAGTAAGACCCCTAGAACGACAATGGAAGACTGGGACAGCAAGGATGAGTTGTCAGATGAGAAAAGATCAATTTACCCATGGACAGCCGTTACTTGTTCGAAGTTTTTGAAGCCGAGCATGATGACAAAGCCTCGAAGGTTGAACAGTCGGGCAAAGACCCTCCCGCGGACACTCTGAACGAGTTTACCACCCCTCAACCTTCAGTCGAAGAAGAAGAGGTACCGCTTCCATATGTATCACCTAAGGCTAGACGTTTGAAGCGGAAGAGGAGTCATCGAGACGGGGAATCAGCGAAGAACATCTCTGTGTTATCTATTAGAGGTCGTATCGGTCATTTGAGTAATGGAGAAATAGACCTACGGCATGATTCTTGCGCGAACATCTCTCTCATTTCAACTGACTATTACGCTTCTCTGCTACCTCCTCCTTCTGTATATAAAGGGGAAAGATGATAAAACAGGACCACTTATTCTTAAGATATCTCGGTCAGACCGAGATAAGATAAGATTCTTAAGATTGTGCCCAACTCTGTGCTGCACTCAAATCTTAAGGTCCTCTCAGTCTTAAAACTTAAGATGGTCCAATTGCAATACATAAACACAACATAATATTACTATGAGATGGTACTACTGCATCTTCTACTTCACTGTTGAGGAACATTTGGGGGGCTCACGGGCAGCATCACGGAAACAGTCCTATATGGTCATGGTCAACAATGAAGCAATCAACATCACAACGGCGTCCAAGATGATGGAGCCAACACATATACCCTTCCCACCGGTAGTCCAAGGCCTCCACTTCGGCCCATTCTCCTCATAGACCTCCTCGCATATCATCTGCAGCGCGCTCTTCCCACCATCTCCACCTTCTCCACACATATACCCTTCCCACCAGTGGTCCAAGGCCTCCACTTCTGCCCATTCTCCTCATAGACCTCCTCGCACACCATCTGCAGCGCGCTCTTCCCACCATCTCCACCTTCTCCATGCCTCTCACATTCCTACAGTCCACTTAAAATCTTCTCCAGCCGTAAGCTAAGCGCCAGCCCATAGTTCATATTGCTGACCTTCTTGAACCGACTAGCATGTTTGAACCCATCCACCTGATTTGAATGAGGTGGACGGGCAATCCATCTGAGGTGGAAAGGAAAGAAGGAAGGAAGGGCAGGAACGCCACGTACAGTAACACGAAGGAGACGTTGGTGATAATTTGCATAGCGAAGAACTATGGTGTCATCAATACAAGCTCATAACGCAGGCATACCAGCGACACACAAATAAAGAATGGAGCTGTAGCGAGCAGTGCAAACCCGTATCTTGACGGCCACGAGACGGTTTAACGGATATCATCACGGGCAGTGATGATGGCGTGAACGATTTCGGATTCAGTGAATTGTTCTGCATTGTCGCAGAGCCCGGCTAATGAATAAAACGAACAAGATCATCGATGAGATAGTCATCTGCTGCAAGACATGAGAAATGTAGAGATTTGAGGCATGTAAACTTACATGACTGACGTCGTCGTCACTCTCATCCTCAGTCTTTTCCTCGCTGTCCTCGTCTTCTTCACCCCCATCTGACTCTGAGTTACGTGACGAGTTCCAGCGGTCTATTTCCATCTCGCTGGCGTTGCTTTCATCACTAGTATAATCCATACGCTGTCCAGAGTTGCATTTGAGGTGCTTTGGACGTCCAGCACCACGTGTCGTCCATCCTCCACTGACTGAATTCTCATTAGTGGTTGCGACACGTTTCCGCATGTTCCCAATGTTGGCATCGGCGTCTACAAGCATATTTGAGTCTGCCTTGTGTGCTAGCATTGTCGGGATGGTAAGCGGCGAAGGTTAGGCTGTAATGGAACGAGAACCGGACGTGATTTGGGTGATGAAATTGAGGCGCGTGGGGGCAGATGGGTGACAGTGGATACAGCTCGCGAGTTGCCACCGAGCTTTCGAGCTGGCGGTGAATGGCGAAGGGGGTATTTCTTGTCGCATGCGTCGCAATTGAGTTCATTGTTTAGGCCGCGTTGCGCCATAATTTGAGCACTCGGCCTTCACGTCGCCGAGTGCAGTGTTGGCATTGGCCGTAGTGGTGACACTTCAAAGCATGTTGTTGGCAGCAGCACCAGGATTATTACGAGAAGCCGTGCTCGATGTGCGAACAGTGAGAGTGGAACGGCCATTCGCAGTTGGTGTGTTCTCCCACGCCTGATGGTTACTGAAGAAGGAAGGAGCGATGGTGGCGGGTGTGGACAGTGAAGGAGTATGAGAATCGAGTGATGTCTTGACATCGAGTCTGGGAGCGAATAAGTACTCCTCCAAGCGTGGAATGGGGAAAAGAACTTACCATCGAGGTAGATGGGGCAGGTCCATCGAGCCGGTGCATGTGCGAACAGGGAATGGTGTTCGATGGATGGGCTCACAGGCGACGAGCCCTTGTCGTCAGCCATATCGCTGCTCGACTGACTGATGCCATCGTCGCGAGACTTGCTCTCATCCTTCCTGGCGTCCTTATCGTTCCCTTGGTCCGTGCTGTCGACACACAAGTCATCCTCCCCATCTACGGCTGTTGCAGGCCGCAGTCAAAGAATCAATAGAAACAAAAAGAGCTCGACATCGGCCAGAATGATGACGGGCAAGAGCAAGGTGGAAATTTTACTCGCATTCACGGATCAGCAATACGGAGACGAAGCGATCATGGTCATGGATGAGCGCGCCACCTAGCCATGGGTGATGGGTGCCTAGGGTACAGAATCAGAGTGAATTCAAAGTAGAATGATTGAAGGAATGATAGAATATGCAGCTGGAGATGGCCACGACGCCATTCAGCCCAGATTTTGACTCATTGCTTCGTTAGAGGCATAACGAGACAGTGCGCGGGCTAAGGCAGTTCCTGCTCGGTGCTCCTGCTACGTTCCAAAATCAGCCCCGACGAGGATACTGAGATGACTATGGATGGAGAGGACCAGTCATTTGTGGACGAGCTTTATCGCTGCACGACCTGTGGCGAATTCTTGGAATGCAAATCATGTTCCCTGGCGCGTCACAAACAGTCTCCTGTGCATTACATCAAGGTAAGCAACTGCGCTTGATGTTTGTTTATCGAGGCTGATTTCCATGGAAGGTTTGGCACAATTATTGCTGGGAACGGACCTCTCTCGCAGATATGGGTCTGGTGTTTCAGTTAGGGCATCAGGGCGCGATCGAGCATCGGATGACCGTTCTTCATCTGAACAGGGTTCATACAGTGGCCTTTCGCTATTGCGGCTGTGCAGTTTCAGACAATGAACTGCACTGGCAGCAGTTGATGCGCTGCGGCTGGTACCCCGCTACCACTCGTTCACCAGCAATGTGCGCAACCATGGAGCTGTTGTCCTTTTTCCGCCAATTGAAGACCGAGGCTACAGTTAACGTGCACGACTTCACTACCATTTTGGAGGATGAATCAGATCCGTACGGGACGGAATGGACACCAGATCGCTATAAGGCGTTGCTGCACATGGAACGCCAGTGGGCGTTCCTGCACAGGGTGCAACGCTCTGGAGTGGCACACAAGGAGGGTGGACTGGCCGATGCGGAGGACGGTGCGGTACACGTAGAATGTTGGGCGTGTCCACGGGTTGGGGTGAATTTACCAAAGGACTGGGACAAGGTGGGGGAGGAATTTCGGTGAGTATTTCTACCTTTTGTGTTATCGATATGAGGCGCTGACGTATGGGTGTAGATATCTGTATCATCGCATTGTCTCAAATGACGCGAACTTCCAAATGAAGTGTAAGATGTGGTCATCTCCTTATGTGGATCATCCTTTGTATTCCGGTTTGAGCGTCCAAATGCCCGAGGAACAGTACCACGAATGGTTGCGACAGTATATTACTGAGGAGGAGGTTTGTACTTCGTTTCCTTTGGAGTGTAATTGTTTAATGTCATGGCAGGTATTCAATTGTGTCGCGTTCATCGCCCTTATGCAGAAAGACACGAAGTTTTCAGTGGGCCTGCGCTGGTCAGGCGTCATTGGTGTGATTTGCGCCCATCACGAGCTTATGCTGGGTCTCGGCGATTTGGAAAAGGGTGAAAGGTACATCGCGAGATTTGGCTTGATACCGGAAGAGTACTGACATATTGACAGGTATAAAAACATAGACTTCGTGTTGTATTCGTTGCTCTCGAAGATGGGTCTTAAAGAGGTCACTGTGACGTACGACATCGCTTGCCAGTATCGCAAGCATTTTCATGAGCGAGTTCTGGCTCTTCCGGCAGAGCTGAGAGAATTGGGGCTACCGGAAATCACATGGGGACTGCATGTTTGGCACGCGGGGGTTCACGACATCAAGTGCGAGGCTTCAGAATCCCTCAAGTACAAGGTCGGCGTCGGAAAGACAGACGGTGAGGGAATCGAACGTGTATAGTCGGTGTTCAACCCGATGTCCTATATGACGCGTGAGGAACAGCCGGGTGCGCGCGCGGACGACATCGAGAATAAGGCGGACAATCACAAATTTCGGAGGAACCTTGGTCTAGGTATGTCATTCGTTGTTGAGAGATATTGGTGATTGATTAATTCTATAGGTCATACTCTATTACGACGTCTTCGAATTGCACTGCAGGAACGTGCAGTTCAGGTGAAGAGCTTCAAGGAGGCCGACTGCGCGCTGGAGGACGACTTGCATAGTGAGTGGATGGAAATGGTATTGGTATGGCTGGCAGACCCCACCAAGCCGTGCCTATATGGGCCGTCAGGTACAGGTAGGGTGTATGTCTCGAACTTGCTGGGTTTCACTGACCTTTGTTCAGTTTCGACTTCGGAAGCCAAGGTTCGACTAGAGCTCCGCAAGCAAGAGGACGAGGAAGCTGCCGCGGACGCTGCAGCTGAGGCCGAAGTAGAGGTCATGGACGATGACGACAGCTCCGAAAAGCGCGGTACGGGCAAGAAAAAAGCGAAGAGGGCGAAAAAGAAATCTGGAGCACATATTAGCATGGCTGGGTTTCTCATTCTGGCCTTGCAGATTGAAGATTTGCAGTAAGTCTTTTCAGTTTGCCGGGGTATCTTGTACTGACAGATGTTTAGACAGCGATTAATCAGTGAGAAAACGGTGCGAACAAGTCTCACACCGGAGCGTCAGGGCAAGATACACAAGAGGCGTCGCATATTGACGAGGAAGATAAAAGAATTTCGCAAGTCGCAGGTGGTATATATGCCGAAGGTGGACGCTCTGCTGGAGGAGGAGGAGGAGAGCCAGCGGGAATGCGGTCCCGATGCCGCTGGCCGAGGATGTCAAATTGTACCTGCCATCTGAGTGCACGTGCGCTTCTGGATTGCGGCGACGTCTGCGTCCGAAGCAGGTGTTATTGGACAAGGAGGCGGCGCTGCGGCGAGGACAGTGCCCGGATGCGTTAGCAAAGATAAGGAGTCGCTTGCTTGCGAAGCGATACCTCGTCATGTATCGTAACTAGAGACCTCAACGAGTCCGACGCGAGTCAGACTCGCGACTCGTGACACGAGTACTTACACAAAAAGAAGTCCAGTTCAGACTCACGTCGGACTCGACTCACGATGACTCACAAGTCATCGCAAGTCCACTCGCGAGTACTCACCATGAGTCCGAGTCATCTCGGATACTCACGAGTACTCGCGAGTCCATACGCCCCCAAGTATTCATGCACAGCGAGCATCCCCAGGCAATGGCATGGGGACAGTCAGCTGGGCATGAGGATGGGGTGGGGGTGATGGTAGGAGAGTGGTAGGATGGTGAAGGAGTGGTGATGGTGGTGGAGAAGGAGCAGTGGTGATGGTGGTGGTGACGGTGGTCGTCGTCGTCGCCGTCAACATGTCAACATCTCCTCATCCTCCTCATTATTTCCTCCTTCTTCTTCTCCAGCTCCTTCTATCCTCCACCTCGGCATCCTCGCATTGCCGTCGTCCAGGTTGTTGTCCGGGTTGTCCGGGTCGTCACCCTTGAGCTGGCCGGGTCGTCGTCCTCTGCTGCTGGCGCAGAGCCCGCAGTAGCAGGCCCGGCACAGAGCCAAAGCCAGAGACACACCCCAGCGGCTGCCTGACAATCGTCAGAGCAGCGGGGGTGACAATCATCGCTCCCCGGGTGGTCGTGGTGGTGGTAAAACCAGAGAGAGACGACCCGATCAAGACGCTGACGCGTCGCTTCGGATCTCGGCCTGGAATGCCGGATCTGGCAAGATAATCGCGAACCTCTCGTTCTCGAGACGTTGTGAACCATTTCCTTTCAAAAAAATTTGTAAATTCAGTTTAAATATCTATCTAACTATTTGCGAGTCATTGTGTGATGACTCGCGGTCTGTAACCCGCTACTCAGACTCGCGATCAGACTCGCGAGTATGTGACTTGTGAGTCACGCGAGTGCGAACGCCGACGTGCCCGACGCGAGTCGAGTCACCAGATGACTCGGTGACTCGGTGACTCGTTGAGGTCTCTAATCGTAACGAACATGTGTGGGGACAGCACGAAGGAGGCAGAGCAGCGGGGTTAATCGAGACTCTGAGTGGTAAGCTGAAGGAGGCAGTTGCGAAGTATCGGAGATCGAGAGTGAGGTTGATAGGGTTGGTAGGTGAGGCGGCCTTGGGGCCCTTCCGAGAGTTGTTGGACGACGACGTGAAGGTGTACCAGACAGCGGAGTCGTATGTTGAGGCCGTGGAGCGACTTTCAAGATTGGGTGGGCGTTCGAGCAGGGTGATGGGATCCTACACTAGCAAGAAAGCGAAGAAGGTGCACGGGCGGAGAAATGTCGCTGGAGAGACGCGAGCGACGATGTCCTGGATATGGACGGCAGAGGGAGGTCCCAATGCTGAAGAAGATGAGTACCTGCACGAATGTATGTCTATTCTGGTTTGATTATAGTTTGCTGACATGCTTTTAGGTGTACGAATCGAATGGTCAAAGGCCCTGGCGCGGAAGACAAGATGGACGGAGGAGGTGGAAATTCTGAAAGAGGAGATGCGGCGGGTGCTTCGTTCTTTGCGCTGGGAGAAGCTCAGTGGACGAGACGAGCGGGCTTACGACCGAGCGGCCTCACTAGTGAAGAATTGGCCGGAAGGAGCGCTTATGCGAGGCGCCAGGTGCTGGATCGGTGCCGCGTTAGGGAGTATTTCGAGGGATTGTGGCGCAAGACGACTTCGAGCCGGGGCCAAAAAGCTGGCTGCATGGATCGCATGGCACAGGCCGCGGCAGCAGCCTTGATCAAGGAGGTGCGGGGTACTTAGTCCGGTGTGGTGACGGATGGCAGACTCGTGCCGAGGTTTGCCGAGTTTACGAGTGTACTTAGAAATCGAATTCGATTTGCTTTGCCTAATTTGGTCGGATCCCGCCTGCACTCGCCTTGAGAAGAATCTGGCTGCCTGTTACGGACATGGTCCGCGCTTACCTGCTGCTGACATAAGTGAACACGGCCTATATTGGGTGTGTTCGGGCGGTGAATAGAGCTGGCAGTTGCCTTTATGGCAACTGCCAGTAAATTGACATTGGGTTTTACTGGCAACTGCCAGGAGAAAGGCAATTGCCTACAGCTACAGGTGATCACCAAGGCTTATACGTTCGCGCGCGTCTCTCCATTGGAAGCCGCGGAATCCAAAAAAGCCCAGGCTCGATATTGAGTCAAAGCACGTACTCTATCCTTGTACCTTCTCTCCCTTGACGAACTCTCCGCCAATATACAGGCCAGTAGTTGTTGGATGCCATCATCATTGGAAAGTCGCGCTGTCTAGCTGGCTTGAGATCCTGTCCCGTCACCGTGGTAATCGTCAGGGCTTACGCGTTTGGACGGCGTTCGCGCTCGTCATCTGAGCAGGACAAAGTCGTCTCCATCGAGGGCTGTTCGAAGCCGTGAAACAGGAACAGTCCAAAGAAAGGATCAAAGCGGAAGAGAAGCTAAGAGAAGAGGTGGGGCATCCATCGGTGACCGTGGTGGGCGCTGACAACGAGGGAAGGGCTTTGGCTATGTTTGCCAAGTGACCTTCCCTCGTGATGATTCTGCTCCATTGTGTACCCGTCGAACTGTCGGATAGTCCGTCGGGTACACAATGGCGCTGCATCGGAGGCCCTCATGTTGCCGACCCCAGCATCAGGGACGGTTTTCCATCTTGCTTCCAATGACCATGATGTGCCGCTGTCTCCTCTGTGCAATAGCCGTCATTCACTCTCTGCGCTCTTGAGCCCGCGACGCCAGGACAACTTTTTTGCATTCTGCTCTCTCGACGAGCAGTGCGAATGCGTAAGCCTCCCAAGGGAGCCGCAACGCTTTCTGGAGGACGGCAGCAGTAGAGCATGCCACGAGTTTCAGCCAGTGCAGGTAACTCACAGGTCACCTGCGACTCGCGACTCGTGACCCGGGTTCGCGCAAGTCGCAGGTTTGAGGTTGGAGGATTCTGCAAGTACTTGCACAGGTTCCAGTAGTCAGTTACGATATAATATTATGCATATAAACTGTGTTATACATATGAATATGATCCAACAGAGTTGCAATAGGCTATAGAGATGATGTTTGCACTAGTTTGACCTTAGTTAAAGGGGATATGAGTGAGTTATAGCTCAAAACTCATCAAAAACTCGCAAATTCACAAGTTTTAGACTCGCGACTCGTGAGTTTGAGACAAGTCGCAAGTCCGGACTTCAGATATGCAAACTTGCGCAAACTCGACCTGCCAGACCCGGGTTTAGACTCATGGCATGCTCTAGGCAGCGGGCCTCAGGAGTCTGGACGTGCCTCTGTGGCGTCGTGTTTGTGCCTCCAACGAGGCAAAGGTTGGATTATTTTGGGCTGGATGGCGTCGCGGACGCAACCAGCCTAAGATGGTACATACTTCTTTGTTCATCTTTTCGTCTACTCAATTTTATAGTATGTAGGCTTCTCTTGCTGCGTTCCGCCCTCCGTCACCCGCAACAAGATCCCTCCATCACCTGCGACTACGGCTTTCTGCACTCTTGGATGGACCATGGACTTGCGACCACGGCTTATGACAGCCGCGACGATGACTTTTTCGCGCTCTGCTCTCTTAAGGAGCAACGCGGGTGCGTAAGCCTCCTGGACGGAGCAGCAGCGCTTCTGCGACGACGACAAACCATTTGAACGGCGACGGGCCTTAACAGGTTGGAGAAGCCTCGGCGCCGTCATCATCAGGCCTCCAGCGACAGGGGTCGGCGACACTTACAAGGTACATTTTTTTCTTATTATTAAACCTCTCTAGGGTTTCTTCATTGTGTTTTGCCCACGACTACGCTCTGCCCTCCCGTGAGGAGTTTCCGTCAACATACCGGGGTACGAGAAAAGAATGTCCATTCCCCGACGCCTGAACGTATTAGTACATTATTTCATTTCAGCTCTTTTCCAAGGCCATTAACCCTCTCTGAAGCCTTCGTGTCCTGCAGCTAATGGCACCCAACTTTGACTATGGTGCGGTCGACGATGACACCAGGTGATTACCTATTACTTATTGCCCTCCCCAGGCCGTCCCTCCCTCACCAGTCTCTGAGATCCTCGAGGATGAAAGCCGACACAGAGTATGTGTTGCTGGTGACACCTCGACCTGGTCTCGACGCAAGTGTGTTGGATTTTGTCTCCTGGGTCGATGATTCACTGTTCGCCCACGTCGATCTCAATCATTCTGAGGGGGATATTTTCCAGGTGAGGTGGTAGTGGCGTCAGGCGTTCTCAACACTAACCAGCATCAGTATACCTTCTCTGCCACGCCATTCAAAGGAACAACTCAACCCTCGAATTTGCTAGGATATCGTAACGAACATTTCTCTTACGATACGATAAGTTACGATATTCCCCGACAAACTCAGATTTGAGTTACCTGTCCGATATCACTCGATATCGCCACCTACCACCAGACACATATTGAACGATATCGCGCGATATTCGAATCCTGTAGATACAATTCATGTTTCATTATATCGTAGGATATTGTACATTCCGAAATATCATAAGTTATCGTACATTTGGGAGATCAGAGGATATCATAGGTTATTGTATCTAGCGGCGAGCGCCGCCGCGCGTACGGCTGCGAGTAGTGGCTCCTTTCTTGGTCGGGGGTTGTTCATCGACAGTGCTGACAACATACTCAGTACCTGAAACCAATTCAATTCAACAGAAAACTTACCTATCATCGTCTCTGTCCCTCTTGTCTCCGCTATTGGCATCATCGGACTTCTTCGCACTCCTTGTTTGTCGAGTCGTCGGGGGCGGCGGCGCCGTCGCACGTTTAGGCCTCTTCGTCTTCGCACCACCGGTGGTCACATCGGTATCATCCGTGGCGGTTGTTGTGCCCGTGGAGTTCGCCGCTTCCATCTCCGCTTCCATCCTCTTCCTCTCTGCCTCCTCTTCGGCATCTTCTTGCAGCCGTCTCCTCCTCTCCTCTTCCTCTCTGCCTCCTCTTCGGCGATCTTCTTGCGCCGTCTCCTCCTCGATCCTCTTCCTCTCTGCCTCTTCGGCGATCTTCTTAGCAGCTATCTCCGCCTCCATCCTCTTCCTCTCTGTCTCCTCTTCAGCGATCTTCTTGGCCGCTGCGTCGTCAGCGAGCTCCCTAGCGGCCGTCTCCGCCTCAATCCTCTTCCTCTCTGCCTCTTCGGCGATCTTTTTAGCAGCTGTCTCCACCTCCATCTTCTTCCTCTCTGCCTCCTCTTCAGCGATCTTCTTGGCCGCTGCGTCGTCAGCGGCTCCCTAGCGCCGTCTCCGCCTCCATCCTCTTCCTCTCTGCCTCCTCTTCAGCGGTCTTCTTGGCCGCTGCGTCGTCAGCGTGCTTCTTAGCGGCCGTCTCCTCCTCAATCCTCTTCCTCTCTGCGTCCTCTTCGGCGATCTTCTTGGCAGCCGTCTCCTCCTCAATCCTCTTCCTCTCTGCCTCCTCTTCGGCGGTCTTCTTAGCAGCCATCTCCATCTTGTCCCTCTCAGCTTTCTCTTCGTCCGGCGTCATCAGCGGGTCCTTCGTGGCTCCGTCTCCTGCAAGGCCTTCCTTTGCCTTCAGCGCCTTTGCCTCCAGATCCTGACGTTTGGCAGCGTCCTTCTCCGCCTGCTCTGCCTCTGCGGCCTTGTCAGCGGATAAGCGGTCTTCCCTCTCCTTCAAAAGCGCCGCTTCTCGGAGACGTGCAGCCTCCGCATCTTTGGCAGCCTTGGCAGCATCTGCTACGCGCTGTCGCTCCTCTTCACACTTCCGGCGTAGCTCCTCGACCTTGGGATCGGACTCAGCCGTCTTGACGAGTCCTTGCAACTGCGCATCCGATGGCATGGGGCAGTTCTGTCCACCTAAATCCTCGTTAGTCGAAACAATGTACAGTAAGTTTTCACTCACGATTGAAACCTTCCTGCGCGAATGATAACACAGCAGCGTTGTAATCCTTGTGCTGGCTTAACGTCTCGTATGTCGGAAGATCTTTCCACGAGGCGTCGGGAGCGACAACGACACTATCAAATCCATGAGTGCAGAACAACCAGGTTGAATAAGGCTTACTGTTTCTGTTCAACTTTGTGCTCAGCACCCTCGTAAATCACGCTAACCGCCATCACCATCTTGCCCATCTGGCCTTTCGCAAACCCAATCAGAGGACGCAGGGCTCGGTCGATAGAAAGGGCGGCATAGTTCTGAAGTCTAAGTGCCATTCATCAGCGCTACTGTGTAAACATTGTATGCAAGACGTACTCGTAAACCTCATCGAGAGTGGGGGCCATGCCGGCGTTGACTTCCTCCGCCATCTTCTCGAAACCCTGTTGGTCCTCCGGGGACAACGTCTCCCAACACTCCTTCAACGCGACCCAGTAGTGCTGAACCGTTGCTTTCTCTGTGCCCTTGATGGTGTTGGTGCGCTCTTGGATGACGTTCGGGCGGTTCTTCGAGAATTCCTGCAACGCATTCGTTTTGCGAGGCCGTTTGAAGTCAGGATCCCCGGCTGCCTTAGGCACGTTGGGATCATCGAACGAATTTGTGGCGATGGCTATCGCCCATTTATTCTTGTAGTCGTTCTTGAAGAGATTGTCGAGTTTCTGAATAACACTGAGTCAAAGAAAGCCAATCTTAGAGAGTCGACGCACCGCTAACAAGATGTCGAGCTTCACCTTCCCGCTGTCTACATCCGCTTGCCGAAACTTCTGCACATACGGGACCAGCACATGGTCCCGAACAAAGTTCTTCTTCGTCCCCCGCGCCATGTTCTGGTGATTGTGGTAGTCCAGGGCGAAACACTTGAAGAATTCTTTTTCTGCGGTGCTCCAGGAGGCACGATCCACTTTGTCCTTTTTGGTGTTGACCGTCGTAGTCGCGTCTGAGGCCATGATGGTACTGTCGAAGGGTGAAGGGATATCTGTTAACGATATGATGGTGGGGGAAAGGAGACAAGCGACATACCACAGGGCCTTTATCATCAAATACCGCCACCCCGATTGTCCATTGTCCTCGTCCACAGTCCACATCAACAAAGTTTTGGATCTCTTTGTTCGACTTATTTGTGTGGCCAAGTTTGGTTAGTTACAAACGTTGTCCCATTGTATTCTAGAGTATTGTACAAGTAGCATAATGTTTACATGTCAGCATAAGTCAAGAGTTTCTGAGTACAGATGGATCAGCAAAAGAGCACGGATCCGTAGAGTCAACGAACCTCAATCACAATGCGGGTATGTATGGCATGACATCGTCAACCCATCGCGTCGGTAGAGGCCCGTTGTAGGCGTGAACGAATATCGGCCAGAAGATGTTTTCGGGCGTGTCGAAGAAGTCATGCCAACCTATACGCTTCCAATCCGTCTCGTCAGCGGACAATAGTCCCCAAGTGTGCAGAATGCCAAACGATGGACGTTGTGCAACGCCGGCCATAGCGAGCTGAATCCCATAGTCGAACAAGCGAATCCTCAGGGCAACGTCTTGGAGAGTAACTGTCTGCACGCGATTACCCTGTCCGTAGCCTTCACTTTAGCAGCTTCGCAGTCCAAACCTCGTGATGACGCACCGCCAGGTAAAATATCAACCGAATGTCGCGCTGTTTTTCCTTCAGAGCGCGTTTCGCCCGTTTCTTCTGGTCAACTCTAACGAGCTGCTTCTTCTTCTCGGCCTTCAAATGAGGGGTGATCGTTGGCTGGAAGAGTTCCCGGCCTTTCCTGCTGACCCGAGGAGCCATCGAAGACGAACTGGCAGGTGATGAAGGTAGGTGGTGAGTAAATCAAAGCCCACTAACCATTGTTGCGCATCGTCCACGCGCTGCCCCACGCGACTCTTTGTCACGTGCGTTCCTCTTTCTCTTTATTTATGAGAGATAAAAGTATACTGTCAGGATTGTGAGATGGAATCGACTCGGAGAAGAACCGGATGCTTACTTTTTTAAACATAGCTCTAATGAAAAACGCGTCAACAAGCAGATCTTTGGTCGGACCGACTTCCGAATCGAACCCGCGGAAGCAATACCGGCTGATTGCGTGCCGCGGAAGCAATAGGCCGGTGATCAAGGACCATCGACTTAGCGCCGTCCCAAAGACTTCAAAACGCGCAATGTCCTTCGTTAATCCGGCGCACTTTTGGGCGGATCTGCTTGAAACGGTACGCGATTTTACTTATCGCCGTCCACGCCAAGCTGATCAGGCGTAACGTTCTTCGTGTGCTCTCCCACTCATATTTGACCCTCCCTTCTACCCGACGTCCTGGATGCTTTTCCTCGCCGCGCTCATCGCTCAAATTCTCTCGCAATCCCGTAGGGCTGGAACTTGACGAAATTCGCCAATCGCACTCAACATTACCACCTCGGGGAGAAGTCCAAACAGCTGTGGCAGGTAGCGCCCGCGTATAAAGGTTCTATGTATACTAGGTGCGTATTTTCATCTGCGTTCCCAAAGTCAGCTTCATATTTTGATAGAGTCGCGAAACCTACGCCTCACACCATTCGCACCACTCCCGCGGCCAAGTGCCCATTCCATCCAGCCGACGCGGATACTCCACCAGACGTTTACACCAAGTGCCGCCTCTGTCGTTCGGCGCACCTGCACGACGTTCTTCTCGGGTAGTCTTCTCGACAATACCGCTATCTTGTCCCTGTTCGGAAGGTCAGTGCGTCTTCATGCTCAAATGCGCCACATTACTTACACCGAGTTTAAGTTTTCTTGCTGCTCAATCCTCCCCGCATCTTGTAGCGTAGTCTTGTTTGTATTATACCGTATATCACCCCTCATCTCAGTAGTTTAATATACCATACTGCCTCACTTGTAAATGTATATAATCTAGTCAAGCTACGCCCTATAACTATACGCTATCTGTTGTTCTACCCGATACGGCTAAGGCGCTCCCGCTCTCCATCAAACAGTGCAAGTTCATCGACGACGGATTCACACTGGGTGTTATGTTAGATTGGCGGTATGATGATCATATGAAGAACTCACAGGTAGACCGCGAAGGTAGGTAGGTACCCGCGAGGTTGAAATCAAGTTTGCTTCAATGCCCGTGCGCCCCTACTCGAACATTGGAAGCGCCGTCAAGTCTCTCGTGTGTCTTCGCTGTGTCGTCCCAGTCTCGCGACTAGGATGGTTCCGACGACCTCAAGGAAATTCACGCTCTCAATACCAGAACAGACGTCTGTCACGACAAGGACGTTTAGGGCGAGATTTCGCGAAGACAAATGTGAACGATGCAGGAGACCCACATTGACAGTATAATACTCCCCACTAATATACTCCATTTTCCCAATACGACCATCCACCGCCGAGTGGAAACGATGATAATCCTGAGGCGCCAACCGGAAAATCGCAACAGCGCCGCCGTCGTACCGTGGCGCCTCCGCTTTGTACACATCGCCTAGAAGCTTGGCTACCGTGAAATCGCGCCCTTTGATCCACAATCTCGTCGCCTCCGAAACACTTTCGAATACCATTAGTCGACAGTCAGCGGCTGACACCAGTCGGAAAGGATTCTCCGGTTGCTCAATTGGGCGTGCGGAAGGCTTAAGCTTGCGTTAGAAGAATTCGTTCAAAGTTTCTAAATGGGTAATCAGCAAAATGCCAACAGTCGACTGAAGCGACCTACTAAACGAATCCAACGGATCCAGAATATCATCGACCTTCAACCCATGAAACTCGATGAATGCAAGTATATCCGCCGCGCTCTCAGGAGCATCATACTTCACGCCTTGCTTGATCGACAAGCTCTTCAACAACTTCCTCGCCGCGCCGCCCTCCATCCGACTCGTCCCCTTGTACAACAATCTGATCCCCAATCGCACATACACCGCCATCTTCTCCTCCTCCAGCCCCCCACTAATCCGATCCTGCACGATAATATTCGCGCTGTTCGCCCCAAGCCGGTAATCACCTCCACCAATCCTACCCATGATACTTGTGTACCACTTCCTCTGCGCCTGCGCCCCGGTGACATAGTTGCTCACCGCAATCGAGCCAACCTGGCAGTCACTCGACGCACACACAGCCAAATGCGTGATGATATCCATCTCCGCCTTGGAATTAAGTCGCGGTCGGTGACACAACGGACAGTTCTTCTCGTTAATGACACGCTCCAGAGACGGGCCAAGGCTCGAGCCGCTCGAGGAGGACGATTCGGAGGACTTGGACTTCTTGCCCTTGCGACGGAAGCGGCCCTTGATCTTGCTGCCTTTCCGCGCGCCCCCAGGTGACGATGCCACGGCCGAGGACGAACTCTCCTCTTCTGCATCATCGGCTCATCTCCGTCATCCGAACTAGAATATGAGGCAAGACGTCTCTCGGGAACACCAGGCGAAGTTCCAGGCACGGTGGGCGACGTCTCCGACGAGGGCAGTCGTGTACCATCTAGCCGGAGCGGAACCTGTATGCCCTCCGTCTCAACCTTCTCTCCCGGTATGACGCTCATTGGTGGGCCAGAGAAGTTGAGCTGATCCAACTTGATCTCTTCACCACGCGAATCGGACACCATCATTACAGGCGTAGCGCTGATGCTCGTGTCTTCATCGCCGTCTGGGTTCGCCATGGCTTCGGCGTTCCCACCATTTGTTGATGGTCGTCTTCGTCAATGTACTGCCGAGCGAGTCGAGCATACTCGTGATCTCGATATGACTGAGACTCTGCGTGTCGTCCGTATCGTACTGTTTGACATACTGCGTCCAGAATTTGCGTCGAAGCTCCGCGTAAGGTTGGTACTTGGCCCGCACGGTAAGGACAGGCTTATGCATCGCCTCCCAAGCCGCGCTGCCGCCAGTCGATATGTGGACTTTATACTCTTTCATCTCCTTGTCGTCCGTACCACCTTCTTCAAGCCCACGGCAGACATACCATCAAGACATCACTTAATGCTGTTTCATCGCGGCGAGATCCGTAATCACTGACAACGGCACTGGCGTTGCCTATTCGTGATCGCAAGAGATGCCTGGATGTGATAAATCAGCACCGAGATCGCCGACGGTAATGGTGAAAGACGAAATACTTTGTAACACGTGACGAGCGAGGAATTGGCTTGATGAATTTCACGTCAGGTCAAACTCGAATGGAAATGATACGTACCAGTTGGGAGTCCCCGTCTTGAGTGTGTGATCACACTAGGGCAAGGTTGAACAAATTCATTTGTACGGTACACGGATATACAACGACTATGCTAGCTACTAGTAATACATAATGGTTACAGACGACGTATTTCACCTTCAAACATACCCCGTGCCCGAGAACCCTGCTTCCTTTCAGCGTATTCTGCGTTCGCCTTCACCGTAGCATCATCATCAGCCATTACGACCAAATCCTCATTATGAGGCCACAGCTCCAGCCTTGTTTCTACGTCCTTTTCTCCCCAACGTGGTTGTACTTCGAAGGAATACCAGTCCAGGTCATCCAGCGAGTGGTCTTGCCTGGGAGTCGATGCGCGATGCTGAAGCATGATACCCCGAACGAAAGTACCTTCGTATTGACCACGGAAACATACCCAACGATTCTTGATGCTCGGTTTCTTTCCTGGATGCAAAGGACGGTACCGATCGCCATTGACAGGCGCAGGGTGCACGCTATCATCCCCACGGACTTTGTAGAGACGAATGTCACCATAATCGTCTTGTTGTACACGAACGACAACAGTGTGGAGTCGACTGGACTTCGACTGGGAATCTATGGCGCGCAAGTCCCATCCTACTAGGAACTCCTTCGCATACCAAAGCGGATCATCTGTCGGTGATGAGGGAGGTGGTTCTATAGAGGAGGTCGAGGGTTCTGCTGGAGGCTGTTGAAGGGGTTGAGAAGATATGGACTCGGCTGTCGGTTTGAGCGGATAGGCCTTTCCGTCAAGCATGAATGTAGTCGCGGCTTCCTTGAGGTAGTATTCGCGGTTGCCTATGTACCCGGATTTGACTTGAAGGGCGTTCAGCGGCCGAACTACACGCAGAGGTGCCAAAGACCTACAGACAATGTTAGCAGAGGCAAACGAGTCTATTGTAGATGCTTACTTTGCATCGACAACATGATCGTACTTTACTAGAACTACATGCTTGGCCATGACGCCGCCTTCGTACAGCGTAACGTGCACCCAGAGGCCACTCTCGCTCTTCTTCATGGATTTTTGATCGGCTCGAATAAGGCTCCGGCTGTCGGCGTTCAACTCGGCTGAGGCCTTTGCACCCCAATTGTGCAGGCTGACATCTGAGACATGGCCCTTTCGACCTTTGTACTGTCCGCCCTGTATTCTGACTTCGCGATCGAGCCAAGGTTGGCGGCCGGTATAGTAATCTGGCTTGAAGACGAACGCTGGGAAGTTATGACGAGAAATACTCGGTGGCAGAATGTGTTTATCGGGATTTGGATACTTAAGCCCGTTGCTTGCATCCTCGGCATGAGCCTTCATATACCTAAAGTGCAGGCGCATTCCCAACGGCATGTTGCCCTTCTCTTCAGAGGGGTTCACTTTGGTGTACAGCGCCCCATGTGAGGTCACAGTCGATTGCATGAATATGTCGGGTTCCAGCTTTGTACAACAGTTGCGATGAACATATAAGAGCTGGCAACATATCAGGTCAAGAAACTTTTGAATGCCTTGTTCAACTTACCTGGGAAGAAGTTTGACCGTGTCTATTTCTGTGATGGTACAGTATTTCAAGGGACTTCTGGCGAAGCTTGATGACCTTTCGCTGCTGTTCAGGTGTCCAGATAAAGCTCGGTTTGAAGTCCTTCGGTCGTTGGGAAACTAGGGCCTTTTGGCGTTCGACCGTGGCAGCGACATATTCTTCGGCTTCCTCTTCCGTCCCGGCCCAAATAACCCAACCTGTCTTAGAGCCCTCCAACGCTGAAGATACCGAAACGAAATCTCCAACATCAAAGACCTTGACGACCTGTCTCCACGGGACTTCGATAAGGTGTTCCTCTTCACCAGCAGTGACGGTGATGGCGATTAGTCCCTTGCCTTGAACGCGTAAGACTCGTCCCTGTAGCCCGCTGACACGGTCGCGAACTAGCTCGGATGGCTCGAGGGACCAGTGGGCGACGGGAGGGAGTTGGGCCTCATCATCCGCCTCGCGGAATATTTTAGAAAGTGAATGATCGCTGTTCAGAAAGAGATGTCGAAGATCGCCACGAATTGAGGTAGCTGGCGATAGCCTGTCCCTTCGGCAGGTCAAGACCAGAAACGGACCTGTCATGCGAATACTGCCAAGTGCGGGATGACAATCGACTACAAAGCCGGGGATATACCGGGAAGGTTTGCGGTGTGTAGGTGCGTATGTTCTCCAAGGAAAGAGCTTGGCGGCAGGACGGCAACCGCGTGGAAGGGGAAGGCGAGGCAAGTTGGATGGAAGAATTTGGATGTTGGATTCCCTAGTAGAGTTTAACGAACCCCAGTCGATGTCGAGGCGAGGGATGACGAAGACATCGACCCATATACCTTTGCCTATCATGAAGCCCACATCGCCGTGATAGCGCCCGCCGTTGATGGACATCCAGCCAAAGTGGGGTCGACGGCATTCGGCTCCATAAAACTCGGATAGGAGAGCGCTTTTATCGGAGGGATTTTCAATGAAAGATGGGTCACTGGTGAGGAGAGAGTTGGAGAGATGGTCGTCGAACCAGCGTAGGAGGGTAGCTATGCGGGGTGCCGTGGAGAAAACGTAAAGGCTGTGGAATTTGGCAGTGCCTCTGTCCACCCAGACGGCTTCGATGTGGTGCTCGGGGCGACACTGATTCATGACAGTGTCCGAGGCTACATCGAGGACGCTACTTTCCTCCTCGTCGTCCCTAGCATGTACCATTCTAGCTATGTTGTTCTTGGCCACGTTACTCATACCGTACTAGAAATGCAAGTCAAATAGAGTCGATTTCAGACAACGTTGAACATACCCGAGCATGGTACCTTATAATGTAATTGCCGGGATGGAGGGCCATTCTCCATATTTCATCCGGCGTTGGGATGGCGGACAACATGGAGAATCCTTCGTACGTGTCTGGTTGAGGTGTCTGGATAGGGACAGGTGGTACGGTTGGTGGGGGGGATTGGGTGACACGCTGTGAGCCGTCAAGCCTTGAGGAGGGGGGAGATGGCTGTCTAGTTGCAGACTTTGCAGCTTGCTGCGTGCGAATACGCATTTCGATACGGTCAAAGTCGTCCAGTAATCTCATGCGTTTGCGAGGTGTGTCCGACTGTGCTGAGGGCGCGTCGCCGCCTTCCTCGTCGGTCTCATCATCTATAAAATCTTTGTTATATTATCATGTTAGCATGCTGTCTCCCACCAAGGGAAAACTTACCTTCGAGGACGTCTTGCCCACCCTCAAGATCAGCAGCTTCAAGGTCTTCCTCGTCGTCGTCGTCGTCCGCCTCCACATCTAGGAATGGATTGCGTGCTGCATCTACCGACATGGCGCTACCCTGTAATTTAGTCGTAAGCGCCTGTACTTATCCTCGAATTTTGCAGACAGCGAGCTCTTTGGGCGGCACAGCTTGACTCAAGACAATCGAATATTTTTTCATTCTGTAACTACTGTACTCTACGATGAAAACAAGGGCGGGAAACTCACCGCCCAGCGGATGCCAGCCTAATCTTGCAGGTGGTGATGGTAATGTGCTGAGATGGAAGAATTGCCATATTGGTCAGTGTGCAGCATTGGGCTGCTCCGGTCCGAACACCCGACATACACGATGGCTGTGCTGAGATGGCTGTCAGTGTGCAGCATGGGCTGCTCCGGTCCGAACACCCGACATACACGATGGCGGTGCTGAGATGGCTGGGTAAGTGGTACAGCCAAACGGTTACGTAAGCTTTTCCATCCTCGCTCTGACCATCACAGCATATTGCTGTCGGTGCGTCGGGCGGGGGTGAAGGAGTGCGCAAGGACTGTTTTTTTGACGTAGACTACATAGATATCGTTCACGCAATCGTAAGACGTTTATCTGACTGATCTGAAGTAAGGGAATTGACCACAATGCAGGGAGAGTCCAGGTCGGTTGGGCAGAGCGGGGGACAGATTGAGAGCACGATGGTCGGGATTGCTTTGGATCCGGACCAATACATGGGGTGCGTTTGCGAAAGCCTTCGATCCTTTTGTTGGGCTAATCGTTTTGAGTAGATCCAAGCGCCACTCGCATTGACCAGGCCTTACGGGGAAAAGCAAAATCCAAGGTAATCTCCGTCGTCTCTTGGACTGGTCCTTGGTTCATCTTTGCAAAGGACCAGTCCTGCTCACGTATATAACTGCCTCTTGGCCTTTCTCGGTACGCATATTCCTTACTTCCCCGACACGCAGCATTCATGCATCCCCCAGTTTTATTCGAACTCCAACACGACGACTGGTTCAAAGCCATCCCGGCTGAATACCTTCTCGAGCTGGATGATGCCGGAGATCTCATGGACACCCGTTTCGTTCCCGCGCCAGTTGATGGAATTCCCCTGCTCGAGTTGGACGATGAGGGCGAGATCATCCAGGAGAGCGTAATTCCCGATGTGCCTTCCACAGGTGCTACCGTTGGTGGTATTCCTTGCCTCGAACTGGACGATCATGGGGAGGTCATCAGAGAAACCTTTTTGCCCGAGGACAAGTCTTCCGACAGCGACTCGGATACCGAATCAGAGGTGTCTCTCGCCCCAGGAGAGGTCTTCCGTGTGCGAACCCTCCTCATTCTGCCCGTAAGTTCAATCCCGTCCCAGCATATTCTTAACTCACCCTGTGCGTAGGACGAGAACAGGCCCAAGGTCATTTATCTCGAGACGACACGACGAGATGTCATCTGCTTGGAAGACAATCGGAAGTTGCTTAGTCCAATGGATGACTGCTTCAACGTCTTTCTTGGACCGGACTTCTTCGTATTCAATGCACAAGACGATGCATGGATCGTTCGCCATTGGGACGATTGGCTGATCGTTGATATGACGGCTACGTTGGTCGTCGCGGTGGATATTATTCCTAACAACGTTGAGTGGGGACAATTTGCGAAGGAGGTTTTCCGCACTTAGGCGTACTTTCCATATTCACAAAGTTATTTACAACGTCATGTTCACGAATACGCACGATTATCTATCTGTCTCTGCCTTAGCGACTCTATATATTCTCCCGTAAATACACGCCACACATATCTATGTACGCCTCGAAAAGACCTTGTATTGAGGCGGTACCCTCAGTGATCAGCGATCAAATTTTAGGTTGCGCAGCCGGCGGAGAAGCCTTGGAACGTTTAAATAACGCGCGTTGGATGTTCACTTGTGATTCATACCTTCCTGCGATGCCCACAAAGACTCGAAAGCAAAAGACTGGAAAGCCAAAGACCCGAAAGCCGAAGCAGAATGTTTGGCAAGTTGGTATGTTCTCATCCTTTAGTCGTAAGCGTGAGCTGACCGTTGTACCAGAAGCGTTGATTGGCGTACGCTATGATGTCGATGGATTGGCAGTTCGTGTTGATTGGGCCGACTATGGGAAGAAGAGCAGAACGTACGCCGAACTTTTGTTTATCTGATTATGTGATTGACACTTGAGCAGATGGGAGCCGTTGAAACATTTTGCGTTTCCCGAGGGTCAAGTCGTCAACAACGCCATGTTCGACAGACTATGGGCTCATTTGACGGAACGCCACAAGATCTCGCGTGAAGTATTCGAGAACGGCGGCTACAACGTCCCCACGCTATGGGTCTCTCGCAGATTCTTTCGTGCGTATGTTCTCATGTGAATAAACCATTAAACTTATATTCGGCAGGTGAGGAATGTCGGTTCTACAGGATGGTCTTCCGCAATGACATCGTCGAGGTCAGTTCCTTCCAGATGACTGCATATCGCGAACTAATCTGTCGCATAAGAAACTTGTGCCGCTAGCTGACGATAATGAAGATGTTGAGGATCCCGACCAGGAGAATGATCAAACGTATGCAGAGCGATACGCTGCATGGCGCGCCATGAACAGCGATTCCCCGTTGTCGGATGGGTAGGACTAAGGGAAGCAAGAAGGAAATTGCGGGAAAACACGTAGCATAGTGACTCGCTTTACATGTATCAACTGCTTTCAATGTACAACTTTTGCTCCTAGCCCTTTGCGTGAAACGTTAGAACGCGTTGGGCAAGACGCTCGGGCAGGCCTTCAGTGAGTACTTCCGAGTCAGTCAACTTGTAACTAACTAACAATACTTCCAAGGCCCATGTTGCTGTCGGTGCGTCGGGCGGGGGTGGAGGAGTGCGGATGACGGTTTTTTAACGTAGAGTACACTAATAAATGATATACACTGTAAGACTTTGATTAGACCGATTTGAAGTGCGGGAACTGACCAAAATGTAGGGAGAGTCCAGGCCGGTATGGTGGAGGGAGAGCGGGCAGACTGGAGGCACGATGGTCGGGCGGTTGCTTTTTTCCTTTGGAGGGACTTCGGGCCGAGCATCCTGTTGGTGAGTCTGCCCTCATCCCGATAACATCATGAGCATTCCCTGATTAGTCTTAGCAGGGTCTCTTGCCTACAATGCATGGACTTGCGGCGTAACTAACGTGATGCGAGGTACGTGCTGAGTTGCGTGGGTGACGGCGTCAGGTTGAAAAGTCATAGGTCCAAGACCTGCTGGAATTATTTGAGGTCTTGTTACTTTGGTCGATCAATGTCCCGCCCTCCATTGGATGCTGGACTTTGACTGCGTGCGATCATTAAAAATATGTCTCGATGTAGACAGACCGTCGCGACCGTAAATTCATTGTTCTCCTTAATCGGACTACTGGCCAATGGTCAATAAAGTGATGTCAACAATGGGTGAGAACTATAAAAACATCATAAACTGTCGACCTGACTATTTTTCCTATCAGCATGTCTCTCCCACGTACTCGCGCTGAAGCTGGGCTCGGTCCTCAGCGTCTTCGAGCTGACAAGCGTGGCGCGCCGAAGGGATATACTGCCTGGGACCTCCTACCGAAAAAGTACCGCGAGGACCCAGATCCAACCTTACCGACTCTGAGCTCAGCTCCCTCTGCTCAACAAAAGGAGATTAGCGCGTACTTCACCCACGTCCTTTCCCTTCACTTCTGCGAACAACACGATCGGAAATACCCCCCTATCGCCAGCCGGGAATGCTCGCGCAAGGACTGTGACGGCGCGTGTACGATCACAGTGAACTGTGGAGCTACAGACAGGGTTGCCGTCCCCGAGGATGAAGGCTTTGAGAAGTTGGGAAGACTGCTGAAAATTGTGCGTATCCAACAATCAATATCAACTTCGACTGCTAACAATTCTTTAGTGTGGGTCTTGCCATCACAAACAACAGATGGCTGCCTCCGGTTTCACTATGGGAGAGCTCCTTGCGGATCACGAAGCTCGTCGTCTAATCGCATTGCGAGAAAAGATGATGCAAGATTGTCCAGTCGTTCACCGATCCACCCCACAGTCCACCACGTCTTCAATCCGACGCAAGGCAGCGCCTCGTGTTCCTGATACTCCGTCTTCCCCGCCTTTACGCTCATCTCCGACTCCTGGTGCTCGCTTTCCCCAGACTGCTCGTCCCCCGAAGCGCGCCAGACCCTCTTCTCCAGAACAAGCATCCTCCAATCCGAAGTCAAAGCATCCTCGTGTAGGCGATGTCATCGAGATTAGCGATGACGAGGATAGCGAGGTGGAATTCCTCGATACTTCGGACACGTTGACATTTGCCGTGTTTGAGAAGGTGAGCAATTTCTTGTCGTAGATCTTCGTCTCTGATCCTATTCCTGCAGTCCCACAAGCCGCCGGCTATCTTCACAATGGAAGTGCTAGCCGTGGGCCAGGTCATACCGCGAAAGCTGGGAAAGGCCTTCAAGCGCCATGGTGTAGAAGTCGGCGGCG
Organism: Hymenopellis radicata; assembly: GCA_015501595.1. Taxonomy (NCBI): domain Eukaryota; kingdom Fungi; phylum Basidiomycota; class Agaricomycetes; order Agaricales; family Physalacriaceae; genus Hymenopellis; species Hymenopellis radicata. The sequence continues at coordinate 53,791 of JADNRX010000340.1, forward strand.
CCTATGAGCGATTTATTCCGCATCTGGGCATATGGAAATCGATGGCTTGGGATCAGCCTCTGGCGGTGTTGAATTCATGCCTATGGATAGTATTGAAGCGCGCAGACGTAGAGATTGACGGTCCTCATTGGGACCGGATCCACGGACACGTTATTGAAGATTCTAACGACCAGTAAACACAAGATATCCTATTATATTTGTACCACCATGAATACGACCACTTTACGATACATAACTGCCTGGATTGACTTAGTTTGATATCATGTGTTTGGCGGATGTCCTGTGGGGCCGGATCGGTCGGGAAAGAAGAGGCGGCGGTCATGTGACTTGTGTGGCTCAACAATGGGGCCTTTGTGGTAAGTCGTATTTGTTGTTTGTTGTTGTCTGTGCTCAAGACTCTCTAGCATCCTCTCACCATCATGGGCCGAAGCACAAAAAAACCTTTGGATATCACAACGTTGAAAGCATACGCCAAGAAACACAATGCCCTCTCCACCGATATCAACGAGCATAGTCTCCCGCCCCAGTGGCTACATCTTCGACATTCCCATTCTCTCGTCTATGAATCCCACATCTGCGAACGAAGACTTCACGGCACACCTCTACGATGACACAACGGGCAACGGCCTGGACGAAGGAACGGCATATGATTCCGGGGATGAGGCTGATGACGAAGACGATGATGAAGATGAAAAGAACAAGGACGAGCATAATGAAAAGAAGAAGCCGCAGACAACTTCAAGGAAGCGATATCAGGCATGTACGGTTCATTCATCCGAAGTTAACTGTGCTGACTGAATCTCTAGGGTGTCAGCGAGAAGCTCAAGCCTTTTCTCGCCATGCAGGACCGTATTCAAACCATCATCTTCGACCACCAATACGACAAGCTGGTCCTCGAAGATTGTGACTGCGGGTCGGGTCTCAAACGCTTATATCGTTGTACCACCTGTAAACATCGGTGTTGTTGCGCAAAGTGCGTGATGAAGGCGCACCGGTACTCTCCATTCTGCCGACTTCAACGCTGGAACCAGCTCTTCTTTGAACTGTCGGCCCTGTGCGACTTGGGATTTACGCTCAACTTGGGACACGGCGGCGACCCCTGCCAATCGGTTAGCGAGAACAATCACCGCCGCCTTACCATCGTGGATGTCAACGGCTATCACAAGGTCAACGTCGTCTTTTGCCGATGCCTGAGTCGCATTCAAGTCCAGAACGACGAAGCCGAACAGCTCCTCATGGCTCGTATGTGGCCCTGTACAGTAGAACACCCGGAGACCGCGATAACCTTCGAGGTCATGGACAACTACATCATGCATAACAATACAAGCAAGAAATCGGCGTATGATTATTGCTACGCACTCCAGCGCCTAACTGATCCTAGCCGACCGGACCTGGTTTCGGTACGTGTTCCTTGTTCTGGATGAGCCTTTTCTCACCCGACACGTAGGACGTCTATCGACATCTACGACTAGCAGCACGTGTGATGCGAAAGCTGGCTTCTCGGCGACGCAGTGGACAGGAACATGGGATCGACAAGTACATTACTCATCGCCGACCTGGCAGTATGTCGATTTTCTGTCCTGCGTGTCCTCAGCCCGGCTTCAATATAGACTTGGAAGTCCTGGCCGCAGCAAAGGAAGAAGAACGGTGCGTCCATGGTCGGGTATCACAAACGGTGTCTAATAAGTCCATCAATAGCCACAAGTATGCGCTCAACTTGTCGGGCGATGGAACATTCAACTGTCCGCGGATCAAGAAACTCGACGACCCAAATGACGACGCTCTGAATGCCGGCAACGCCTACGTGGCGGAGGAGACAAAGTTTCAAACCTATCTGGATGTTTGCGAGGGGAGCCTCCGGATGTAAGTTTGACCCTCGTTATACAGTCCACTTGAACCATGAATGACAATTCACTAGAAATGCACATGTGCTCGCCTCCGTGCGATGAAACTGCAATCCCTCCTCAAGTTCGTCAACTGCATAGTCTCAGGCATCTTTGGTGTCGTTTGCACACGTCATGTCTTCTTCCAAGACAATGGCATTGTTGACATGTACGGCGGAGAACGGTATGTATTGCGATATCGAGATGATATCCGTAACTGATATCGTTTGATATCATAGGTTTTGCTACAGCGATCGCGCCTTCGTGGGCGCTCTCGAGTATCAGGAACAGCAGCGCTGGGTCAACTTCAGCTATGATATCTGGTGCATGTACCGAAAGCACCTCTTGACACGCATCACGAAGGAGAAATTCCCCGATCTGCCGGATTCGTTTTGGGAACTTCTGAGGAAAGTCACTGGTGGCATCCCTGGAATGCACATCCTGGGGCACGTCGCCCTGTGCCGTACGCTATTCAACTTCGCATACATGAAGTGTACGGGCAAAACCAACTACGAGGCTGTGGAACAACCCTGGGCGAACACGCGTCTGGTCGGAGCCAGTGTCAAGCACGAAAACCACGGACAACGGCATGACAGTCTCGACTCAGTGTTCGAAGACTGGAACTACAACAAACTGATCAAGTTGGGTGAGTCGTTAGTATATTGACTTCGTGAATGGTGCCTCATGCGTCGAACTAGGTAAATCTATAGCCGACAAGTATTATGAGGCTGTCAAGACACGCGAGACTCTAAAGGTCGCACAGGACAGCAAAACTACATCAACACCTCTCGAAACGCTAGAGCAATGGTTGATTCAGTACGACAAGCCTTTGCCGAGTCCCGACTGCTCATCCGCCATCAACCGGTTCGAGGTTAATTTCAAAGGAATAAGTGGGTTGTTTAACAATATCATTCGATATCGGCAGCTTACACGGGTCACAGAGTACCAACACGCGAGGACTTTGTCAAGTCTCTGGAGGAACGCGAGAAGAAAGGAAGGACTGTCGCCGAATCCGACACCGGGTTCATAGCCGGGGTTGGCGAACTTTGGGAAGAAGGTGCTCGCCTGGATTACGAGCAGTATGTTATTTAGCCTGTGCTAGGTCAGCGCATTCTAACAGTTGTACAGGAAGAAGACAGCTCTGTTGGCGACTTTCGTTCGCAAGCAAAATCAGTACGCCGAGCCAAGCGACATCGAAAAGCTCAGGAATGGGCGAGAAGTCCTCTACGACAACATCATCACATGGCTGGAGTGTGTTCGTAGCAGTTATACCTCTGTTGAAGGGGAGCTTAAGGACGTCTCCGTGGAGGAACCAGAGAAGGCATTTCTGCCACTGCCAAGTCGACTGGACGACGCCAAGTGCCAGCTCTACCACATGGGCTACAGCAAGTCGATCGAATACGATATCCGTGTGGTGCAGGCTCACCTTCAACTCAACGAAGTACGCGAAGCCGTTCTGATCCACAAGCAGGCGGTTGACGACAAATCGACAAACATCACCGGCCAGAGTGCCTTACTCGGGCGAAGAGGATCGTCATACGCCTGCAACTCGAGAAGCAGGATGCTCGTGCCTTGTACAACTACGTACGCGGCCGTCTATTGCGATTGGGTCTCTAATCCCGACGACTTGTCTCTTCAGCCGCTGAAGGTGGAAGATTGCCGAGTCAAGAATGTGGCGAAACCGGCAGAACTCGGTGAGAAGCGTGCCTTGGAAAGTTGGATATGGACAGCGTCTAAACCAGATGGGTTGGACGAGGCTGGAGAGAAAGAGTGGATGATGGAAGGTAGGTTTTTCCAATGCTGGTCCAGTTCGCGTGGTTAATGATAGTCCTGCAGTAAAGCGTGTTCTTTGGATGCGGGTCAAGCTGAGGGTGACCGTTGGCGCGAGGAGACGGAGACGCTGGAGGAGGAGAACTCGCGATGCCAGATTTCGCATGAGAAGACTGGTAACGTGTGGATGATGATGGCGACCGACTCGAGTGGCGGGAAGCGCGCTTACGCGTGGAAACAGCACGCTTTCTACGAAGGGTTGAGAAGCGCCACGAGACTGAGTGGAAACGTGCGCAGGAAAGGTCGAGAAGTTCCGCACGGAGCTTCGGGTGAAGTTGGAGAAAGGGGAGGTTATCAGTGCAGAGACCAGGGAGATGGAAGAGAAAGCAAGGCTGCGCATCGTGAAGCGCGAGCAGCCGAGGTTCAGGCCGCAGCTCCAAAGCGTAACAAGCGCCTCGCGCAGGAATTGAAGGGAGTGAAGAGTCGGTTGTTGAGGAAGAGGGCGGCGACGATGATGGCGATCTTGGAGATGGTGACGAATCAGAGCGGAGGAACAGCCCAAAAGGAAGAAGAGAAGGCCGCCTCCACGACAAAAGCACGCAATAGGAAGGCTAAACGATGATATTGTACGATATCCTTCCAGTTGCTCAGTCGTTATCACTGATTATCGCATCTAGCTTGAATATCGTTCGTTATCACAGGAGCGAGCAAGGCGTGATATTGCAGAATATCACCGGGGATATCGTGGAATATCGGTGGTGCTCATAGCAAGGCAGAGGAGGGGAAGAGGGTAGAATATCGCCCGATATCGTAGTATATATTCCCTGTGTGCCCTCGGGACTGCCTTATCACAAAATATCATTAACTCATTTGATTATTCTAACTTATCGTATCGTAAGAGAAAGGTGTCGATACGATATCGTAACAAT
>JADNRX010000341.1:0-58129 GCA_015501595.1 Hymenopellis radicata
GCTATGCAGGTGGAGGATGTGAAACAATATCATTCGCAAAGTGCTACAACAAGGGACTAGACTACAACATACAGTACACGGATACAGGCCATGCTGGGTTGGGATTTGAGAGCTCTTCCAATTGTACAAAATATTTCTGCAACACGCGTCAGCTTGGGAAATATGGCGCGGCAAAGAGAACAGACCTTCCTTTGACATCGCGGGCAATAGCACACCCTCGTGTTGTAGTAACGCATCTGCCATGAAGAATACTGCGAAGAGAATCAGTCTAAGAATGATTGGCATAGAAACCTAACCTTTTGCGTCGAGGGGAGTCCTTGGGAGCGCGTCCAGACGACTATGGCGTCGGGGGCGCCTGAAAGAGGATGAGCAAGCAGATAATCAGAGCGGACCGAGCGACATACCATGGAGTAGGAGACAGGATAATGGAAGGCATTGGCCTTGGGAACTGGTGCGCGGCGTGAGTTCAAGAAGAATACAGCGGAGAATCACGCACCATAGCCAGGAGTGCACGTCTTACAGTGCGAGTTGACGTGCACTTGCCTTGGCCTCGAACTCGACGTCACACCCACTGAGTACGTCGCTGCCGCCTAAGATGTCATCGAGGCCGCCGAACGTCCCATCCGTGTGGCGGCTGTGGCCCAGGCGTTCGTCCCGCTGCTTCGTTCGCAGGCCCAATGCCAGTTATTGCTGCGCCTCATTGAAGGCATTGCTGGTGAAGGAACCTATGAAAGTAATGGGAAAAATGTGAAAATAAAGGCAGAAGAGAAGGGAACGCACCTTGTCGCTGCCCGCCTCGAGACGGCTTAACGACGACTCGCGAGCGAACGCAATAGGCCCACGGCCGACACGACAATGTTTCGAGTCATGAGGAGACCAATGGTCGATGCTTGAAGCGAGGTCGACAAATGGGATTGGCTGCGAAGCCTCGCAGTCTTGAGGGTCGGGGACGACGACGTTCGTCACGGCTTACACGTCCCGCTGCTGGGGTAATGGCGGTGGTCGAACTGAAGGACAGGGAGAAGAGTCAAAAGGAGGTAAAAAGGAAACACACCTCGTCGCTGCCCGGCTCCGGACGGTGCAACGACACCTCCACGAACATTCCACCATGACAAAACGAGCGGGCAATACAAAGGGAGATGATGGGGAAAGCAAACAACCCAGGCATGGTTTGTTTTGATCGGTCCGCGGCGGAGTTTGAATCTACTTGTAAGAATTTTGACACAGCGCTCTTGCCTCTTACCGCAACGTCGTGCTCGTTAGGCCCAAAACTTTTGTTCAACTTCTTTTCCTCATGTGTCTTTGCTTTTTCTGCGGGGTTCGGCTTTGCGACGGCCCTCGCTGTCCCTTGGATTCGTTCCGGGACTTGCGACGGCGCGGTTCCAACGAGGATCCGGGACACAGAAGCCCTCAGGACGAGTCTGCGACGCTGCTAGAGGACATATGCGGGCCTGGAGCAGCAGGATAAACCTCCGCCTTGCCGCCTCATGCAGCGACTGACTCCGTGCTGCTGCGTGCAAGCCCTCACGACGAGGCAGAACCACTGCTGCCAGGTGTTACTGGGCTTCAAGCCCTGCACTACGACATACTATTTGCACAACACTGACTACCGGGACGATAATGATGACCAGCGGGACGCGTATCGACCTTAACAGTGCGTATTTTGATTTCGATCTTCAACCTCTTTTCATTCATCTCACTCTCAGCTCTAGCGGTTTTACCAACCTATCTATTTGCCACACCCGCATATCTGCCATATCCCTACGCTATCCTCTCCCGCGCCGTCTTTCACCCGGCACCATCCTCTCGCCCCCGACGCCTCGCATCATGCACGTCGATGAGCCCTGCGCAATTGCTCGGGGCTTGTCGGCAGCACGAATACTGCTGGCGTTGACGGGTGACGGTATCCTACGGTATACGGTATACCGACCCATACCCGCATACCGTCGGCGAGCCGTCTCATAACTTTGTAATATTGTTGTATGATACGTGTTAGCTCGAGTCATTCTGTAATCATAGCTTATGCATGGGGTATCATAACTTAGTACATTTTCTCTTCAGCAGGCATTTTGATGATTTTTAGAGATCATTGGGCATAATCATTGCCTAATCTGCAGGTTTGGGTTTTTCCTGATGTCGCGGCAGCGGCTCCAGCTTTCAACTGGATGTTCTACTCTCCCAAAGTTGAGGCAGACTTTGGGATCAGGCAGAAGCGGAACGCGTTCACGGCGAGCTGCACATTTCATGGCGAGCCTTACTTCGGCATTACGCTTCCTGGGTCTTATTTAAGTTGGCATCACTACACTCCACCGCGATAAACTCCCATTTCATTACTTATTGTGTTATCGTTCCATCGTCCAACTTCTCGCAACCTGTACCATCTATTCTATTCGACTGTTTGACCTGAAGCGAATGACTATAATGAATGTATATTAGGCCTCTAAAGTTAAAACTGGCGGCAGCGTAAGTGGTAGAGCCATCCCGGAAGCCTAGAAGGGCATCAGAAATCCTGTTCGGATCGTTAGAGGCCTAGGAGCGCTTACAATATGCATTACATCAAGCCTTAGAGATCTTGAGGAGAGCCAGCCGACATACAGTGAATAGCCACTTTGACGAGCTCATCCATTCCATGCCTATCAGCCGTAGAAGAGTTTGGCATTACATATGCGGCTAACACACACGTACCGACATTCATAGATGCCCGCGGTATCCGAGACTTCTGTGTCTCTGGGCGAAAAGCAGCCCATTCTGACATGCGCGTCTGCGAGGACTGCAGACTCGGACTCGTATCCAGAACCCCACGAGAGGAACCGGAAGATGCGGAGTCAACAATACGTCGGATACCCATGAGTAGTCTATCCTCCTCCGCCTTGTTGGGGTATTAATGCGACGTAGAGTGGAGGAGGAGAATCGAGCGCTGGTGTTGCCCTCGCCGACTGGTCTGGATCGTTCTGGAGAGGGGCCCGCCAGTCTAGTCAAACATGAGCAGAACTTTGACGAGGCCTTAGCAAGTCTATACTGTATTAAGAGTGTTATGAGAGGCGATGAGTGATGTGTGAAACGGCTTGTGGTAGAAGGAAAAGGTCTTCCGGCAAATGCCGATGCTATTGTTATCCCACCAACTCAAACTCAAGACCAAATCTCACGAAAATTCTAGCAGACCAAAATGACCAAACACATATATTCTTTACACAGGTAGTTCCTGGAATCTTCAAGCGTTCGTTTACTACCCCAGCTTGTCTCACTCTTTGCACGACCCGTCAGCGATTTCATCGACACTCTCTTCCGTCGCATTGCTATCAGCTGCAGGAACGGGCTCATCCTGAAAAGATCATATCAGATTCCGCCGCAACATTGATTCTCGAGGGGAGGCACACTACCTGAGCGGCGGAGGCCGACGACTTGACCTCCAAGGTCTTGCTGCGGTCCAACGAGAAGCTATAGTCCCTCGGCGGCGCGCCATGCCCCAGCATCGGAATCAACGCATACGGCGAAGCCCCGTACCGGCTCCACGTCTTCCACGCCGACCCATCCTTCCTCGCGCCAGTGCCAGCATCATTCCACACCGAGAACGTATCGTCGAATACGAGCAAATCCCGCCTGATCGCCTTAATACCGCGTGTCTGGACAGAGTCGGGAGGCGCATAGCCAGGATTCACACTGAATATCCCCCGACGACGACATAGTTGTCATTGGGAGGTACCCCGCGCCAGAGGGAGTAGTCGCGTTTCTTGCCGGACCCAGCATCGTCCCACACCTTTTCCCAAGACGCGACATCTCTGAGCGCATCGTCTTCAAGGGCGTGGACGATGATGCCTTGGGGCGCCCTGCTCATGTTGGATTCGGCGCCTTGGCCAAGATAATACCAGCCGTTGTCGACTGCCAAAAAAGGTCAACGTCGAAAGAGGAGAAGAGAACGTCGGCAGCTTACGATTCGGGCGCCAGCTGGATATGTCGGTCTTCGCTCCAGAACCCGAGTCGTCTGCCATCTTGTTCACGAATGTGACATATTTGTACGCCAAAGCGGCCGATGGCAAGTTTTGAACTTGAGCTTGATCGTCTGCCATGAGTGTGTGCACCGGTGGAAGATGTTGACTGCTCAGGCGTCTGACCAGTATTTATACACCACCTGCAATTCGTTCCTGAGCCACATCCGAATAGCTTCACAGTCGGCGCTTGTGATCTCGCGAGATTCTTGAGTAATTCATCACGGACAGAAACGAGTCCGTGGCGCATTTCCCCGAATCAATAAGAAAAGGAAGCGAAAAACCCAGTGCACCACTAAAATCGGAACACGCGTTAGAGCATGCGGACATGCAGCGAATAATGGCTCACCCCATGACTCTTCCTAGTTGACTTGCGAAACGATGAGTCATTCATGAACGGAATGGCAACTCATACTCGCGATTTTACCCAGGCTGAGGGAACGAGTGAGCAGTAAAGCCGCCCGGATCGTTATGAGGATTTCTGACATGACACGACTGTTGTATGAATGGTATATCAAGAACCTATACGCAGTGCTTCTTCGATGGAAATAATGACTTGCGGTTTTCCGGGGGGCTCCTGCTAAAGCGCTAATCAGCGAGCGTCGGAGCTCTGAGTTGGAAACTTATACCGTTACACCGCCAGACAGCTTTCTATTTCCACTTTTTCAACTGACATCTATCCATTCAGCTCGCGCGCCGAACAAACTTTCCGATTGCTGCGCACCGTACAGCAAATAGTCAGATCAACTTTCCGTAAACCGTCCTTGCCATAACGCCCCGACAGCATGTTCAGGAACTCCGCGTCAACAAAAGTCTATTCCGGCATAGCAGCTGTTATCCTCAAAGTCTGCAACATCAGGACGTATCTATAGCTGAGTTCGAAGACATCTTTGTCTACAACAGACGCTTCGAAATCCACCGCGCCCAAACAACGCGTCACGTCTTGCAGAACGTCGTTGGCATCTCTGTGCTTGCGATAGGAGATGTCCAGGACCGGGGTGACAAACAGAGGCCGCTCTATATGTCCGGGGACAAGCATAGAAAGACAATAACGAGAATGTTGCCTGAGGCTGGCCGTCAACTCGGTCAACCACTAAGCCGACGGTCAAAGCCGTGAGGATTGGCAACGAGATCATATAACGAGCCGACGGACCTGGGCTACGGCGTCGAATGGTGCGTCTGATATAAGGATCACGAACCGGAACCACATTGGCGGGAAGCTGTGAGAGGCGACGCGCCACTCGTGACACGCTTGCCCAACAATGTAGTGCGTGTCCTGTCGATTCGGTCGTAGATTTGAAGAAATATTTCCTGTGGGATTTCGGCGGCAACCGACGAAGAGGCGAGTCAGCAAGCCAGAGTAGTCTCGAACCAGCCGCTCAACGCCGGTTTTTTGAGGGGACGAGGACACCGGCGCAGCAACGATCCGATCGGCTTGGTGAAGCGACTGGCATCGAGTCTAAAGCCAGAGCTGCTCCCGGACTTGCTGCGCTTCCACTTGTTTCTCTCGGTCTTTGATCAAAGACGTATCAGAGTCAGAGGAGGCGCGCGCTAGCGCGATATCAGACTGAACAAGGAAGAAATCGAAAGAAGATAGGTCCACGCGGCGATTACAGCGGCGTCATAGGAGGAAGGTGAATTGGTGGTGCGGAGAAGGTGACATGGAGATTCCGGGAGGGACGTCGGAGGCGGTTTGTACATCTTGATGTAGAGCATGCCTTCCGTTCGTCATGGGGACGTTGTTCCTTGGCTGCGTCTCGAGTACGTCGTCAGCCGTGCTCGGGCTAGTCTCCAAATTTCATTCCTCCATCCTCCGCTCATGCGACTAGGCTAGGTGCCTCAGCGGTGCAGTGAACGATGAGTACATGTTTCTAACAAAGGCTGAATAATGAAAATGACAAGGAGAGAACGACATGACATACATCTTGAGCGAGGTTGACGCGTCCACTGACAATAGTTTCCTCCAGCGTCCGGCGAATTGAGAGTACAAAATGCATTGCTGAGGGGCGATAAAGGCTATGACATGACGAGAACGCGTCTTATGGGATCGATAATCATATCGTGGGAGGGGTGTATGGTGAAGCGGAGCCGTCGACGTGGTCGTTATCGCGATTGTCGGTTCGAGAGAGCATTTTCGAAGTATAATGCGGGTATATCTTGTACTGAATGAGCAAAAATGAAGGGGCCAAATGTCTAAAACGCACCTTTTATCCCTGATGCGCAGAAGACGCCGTCGTTGGCGCAGAATTCCGTCGACACTCTCTAGCAGCAATGAAGCCAAGCCTGGCAGTCGCTGAGGCGAATGTCGGCTCACAGCGAAAGTTACACAGCCACACACCCGCTTACTTTCCTACCACGATGCCGCCGACAGAATCGAAGGACACGCATGCAAGGAGGATACTCGCCGCATACACCACTCTTACGCGACGTATCCTTCAATGAAGCGCCAACAGGGAGACGAACAACATTCAACAACACCGGTCAAGCAGCGGGAGCCGCCAACATCTTGCTTTCCGACATCAACGACAACGAGCACGGGATTTGCTCAACCACGAATCCCTCGACGCAGATCATTCACCATCATCCGATTGTGACAGTCCACGTCGCGCCTGTTCTATACCGTCTCCACATTATACGAGCTCAAACCAAACGTGGAGACGTTCTCTGGAGAGGTGAGTAGCTACAGCCTTTTTATAAGTTAACAGTCTCTAACGATTTTCTTAGCGAAAGGATTGCAGGATATGCAATCCAAATCTCCGACCTCCTCACCTTTCTACCTCGGCGTTCTTCTATGCGATCTCCCTTGTACTATTAAGCCGGCATTCCCGACGTCCCCTCTCGCCACATGGCCACGACTCACCTTCGCTCCAGACACGCTCTCATTGTTATTCTGACTACGACTTCGCCTTCACCTGTAACTCCGATGATTCGTTATTTTCCGCCTGGCATTTGGAAAAGACTCGGGTGACACGAACGGTGAGCTCTCCCGCGCGTTGCACTTTGTCTCCGCTGACGGGTGCAGCAGCAGCGTATATTTACGAATAGGAAGATTAGTGCGCTCCGTCGTTGTTGCAGGCCCGTGTCTTTGTGTCGTCTGAATGCCAATCCTTTTGTCATTATCTCTGCATTCTTCCCATCATGAAGCTCTTCGAGTAGAGATTACATTCCACCAGCTACTTCGACCTACAAGAATCAGACATCGTCCCAAGACAGACGGTTCCTTGCCCATGGACCCCAGCCATGCCAAGAAGACGACACTTGAATACTAGTCGAAGAACCGTCTCTGAATCACGTACCTATTGGTACTAAGTGTTATGATACGAACAAAGGGAAAGGAAAGTAATGTTCTAAGCCTATACATGATCCGTAGCTTCACCGTCCTCATCCCCATAGCTTCATCCCCTGACAAGTCATCGGCCAGTTATAGCCTTCCATTTGTGAGAAGGCCAGAGCCATACCTCCAGCAGCCCCGCTGTCCGAGCCCGCGCGCATCAATCGACCTCAGTGCCTTGATCAATTCAGCGTGGCTCGGCGCGCGTTTGTGGGATACTTGTGCTGGGGATCGAAGTTGAATGCGTATTCTTGTGGCGATGGTGATCATGCCACTGACCATGGTAGGGTGCATGGAGGAGGCGGAAGTCATGAGAGGTCGTAGGCATCCCGAGCCTGGTGTAAACTCAACTGAAAGTCAGCAGATGGGACGGCGTGTAGGGCCGTTCTGCGCCCGGACTCTGCAGGATATCGTCCACGATTTTAAGCCTACAAGATCCCACATTAACGCTCAACATGATAAGAATCCGGACGCAATTATAGATACTTACTATCTCGTCGCTCGAATACTCGCAACCTCCCTCGGTTACTAGACCCTCGTAGTCCAATCGATAACCTCCATCAGGTCAATATCTGGACGCGCCGAATACCATCCTGCCTAGTGCATCGTCGGGATAATGCCAGTGGCGGACAAGGGGATGACGTTACAGGGCAACACGATGGGTGGGCTGTGTGATTTCGACGAAAGAAAATAAATGACACGATAATCGTAGCTGCAACTTCTGGATTGATCGTGTACAGCCGCCCACTAACCCGACCGTCGTCCAAGACGAAACCTCCATACCTGCCTTCTCAGGAAGCCCAGGACGTGCATCAGCCGGCGGGTCCCCCACAAAGAAGATAACCTTTTCCTCTTTGTATAGAGACGATGGTCTCCAGAATGAGGAGAATTGGCGGCTCCTCTTGGAAAGACGGTCAGGGATTGGGGCGATGGTGCGAATGCAGGATGTGGCAGAGCTGTCGATATCGTCGCTGTCCGTGTGTCCGCGTAGTGTAGGGCGATAGTTGTAGAAACCCCATGTATATCTAGCCTAGCAAACATGACCTCCGAAACACATTTTGAAAATGATTGTATAGAGCACCCATTGTGCAGGGCGAAGCCCTAAGCAATGCTCTAGCCCATCAAGTATGGTCCAATTTTCCCAAGGCGTCGGCACGGCCGTGTTCAGGTTGGCAAAAAGTGATAGTGGTAGTTGTGAACGCAAGGTTTGTTCAAAATTGTTGGATAAGAGGTAACCGGTCCAGGTCGATAATGCGGCTTTCAAGGACCGTGCACCGGCGCGTCGGAGAGGACATGAGATCGAAGCGAGGCGTGCGGTGTGCTTGCATCTGGAGAAAATGTAAGGATTGAGGCGAGAATGGGTAGAGTGATAAACATACTTTGTCAATAGACTATAGTGACACTGTCGCGTCGTGGGCGCACCCAGGATATGGCGAACCTGTTGGTTCAGCTGCATCGGCTGGCTACACTGGTTCAACGAGCCCATTCCGTCAGGTGGACGACCCAACACAGATCTCTGGCCAGACGTCTCCTCATACGAAATGAGCTCTTTGATGCGCCCGGCCTCCACGGCGCGCAACTATTCTCTTCGCGGCATCCAAAGACCGTGCAGCGGCATTTCCACTGGATGGCAGAACACGGCGTCGACGGTGTTTTCCTACAGCGCTTCGCAGGGCAGTACGATACAGCTCCCGGTGGCGAAAGCGAAGGTGGACGTGGGATGATCAGGATACGCGACGAGGTGGGTGAGCTCGTCCGTGGGGTGGCGGAGAAGGAGAACAGAGTCTGGGTGATCATGTACGACATCTCTGGTGTCTCTACCGACCGCTGCCTCCATGCTGTTGTGGGGAATGGCGCGCGATTCCAGATGGCAGAGACTATTCAGTGATGACATGGCGCCATGAGGAGAAAGTGATCATTGGTACATGGTGGTCAAGAAGAAAGAGCTGTGGCCCTAACCTTACGGCGACATTTTTGCCCTCAGCCGGTCGTTGGGGAAGAGCATATAAATATTTGATCCTGCTACAGTGCTAGCAGGATAAATAAGTATCTAGACAGGCCAGAAAACACACAATAGTACAAAACAAAGGAAACTATGTAATCCCGCTAGCAGGATGGATAAATAAGTATTTAGATTGGAAAACATGGAACACAAAATGAAGGAAACCTTGAACACTGAAACTTTAAGCATACTCTGAGCTGCCACTTCAAACCACCTCCACTCCATCTCGCTTCTCAATCTGAATTTCCTCAGACTCACCCATATGAACTTCCTCAAACTCTCCAGGGTGGCCCGCCAACGCCTCCACTCCTTTTCACTTCTCAACCTGAATCACCGAATCCATATAAACCTCGAATGAGTCTCCAGTGTGACCCACCAATGCCTCCACTCCTTCCCGCTGCTCAACCTGAATCTCTGATCCCACATGACTCCCATGAACCTCGGACTCTCCAGCATGACCCGCTACTGCCTCGAGTTCTCTTCTCCTGCAAGAGAAGCCGTGGCATCTTCAGCTTGACCAGTAGTATCAAGTGTCATGTGGTATTCTGTGTCTGTGCAGAGTGGACACTGCTGAACCGGATGCTCTCTTCAAGACTGCGCATAGTGGACCCCATAGATGGAAGGGAAGAACGTATCCACGAGTCATTAGGACGTGCTCCACCAGACATGATACGTCCCATGATCATAGTAGGTGCAAGTGCCTGAGTATCATATTGTTAGTACAAGTTCTTATAAAGGTGAAGACTCACAGTAACAGCATTGAGTAGCCCATATGCATAGTAGCTTGTAGAGCTCAAGTATGGCAGGTAGAAATCTCTGACAAGCAATACAAGATAGAGAATATATGTTGCTGAAAATAGAAAAGCAGATTCAATCAGAATCTCCAGAAGGCCATGATATGTCCAAGCAATCCTAAGTCCACCAAAGGAGAGAATCCGAAAAATGATGAGGAAGGTAGTGAGAACATTGGTGAATGCTGTGACAGAGTAGTACACAATTTCCCAGTTTATCAAACTGAGAGAAGCAGGTGTAGATTGATCACCAGAATATGATATTACCATATTAAAAATATGGCTCACTATCAGTTGTATCAGTAAGCTACTTTGACATATTAGAAAAAGTACTCACTTAATCCACAGAGCACACAAAGCAATGGAAGACTAGCAGTTAGATAGTTCCGATTATAGAGCTCCCAACATCTCCAAACCTATGAATTTTTCAGCATAATACTATAGCAAAAAATTATTTCATACATTAATAAGCTCTGCAAGAATTGCATTAAGTGCAATTACTGTATCAGCAAAGGCATCCAGAACTAGTCGTTTCTGTGACCAATTCCATCCCCATATTCCATAACATAGCCTAGCACAGAGTTCTGCAACTGTCCATGGGTGACATAGGTGGAAACTAGGCCACTCCAAGATATTCCTATTTCTATAGTTGCCAGTGCCCATATAATGCAAATAATAATGGTTAATGCAATTCGTTGTGAAGGCCATTTATTGGCACCACTACGAGCATCTGCATAAAGCAATGAGCTGGAGAGCATAATGAAAATATGAAATATATACCTATATGATGCATAGTAGAAACAAAGACCATGGTGTAGAGGCCATAGGTTAAGATTTCAATAATGTGAAAGTTGAGGGTAGCAGTAATGATCTGAATGACCTCAGCATCTGACATGCCAAGGGCTTGTGCAACAGAGGACATGATAGTGAGGAGTATTGATGAGGAGGTAGTGAAAGAATATCTATACTTCTCAGTCTTTATATCCTTCTGTATGCATCATATTGATCTTAAGAAGACGAGGACACCGGAGCACAGTCAAGCAGTTCGTGTTCATCACATTACTTCAACCCGGAACATAGTGTGATGCATGGAAATTATACTGTAGTACATCACTCACGGAAGTCAGAGATGAAGACAGTGGTCCTAGACAGTGCGCTTCGCCAGTTCACGATTATCCCCCCGCGATTGTTACGCCCCCGGACAGAAGCTGTGATATTGCCGTTCGGCGACAACAGTCCCGCGTGTCCGTCCAGGCACAAGTCCATCGCGAGTATGTTGCGGTTGCACGGCGAGACTTCGACCGACACGTCAAGTGCGATCCCGGGCAAACTCGGCAAAGTAGAACTGTGAATGATTGTGGGGAGACGGAACACAAAGATGAGGAACATCAAGTCGCACCGTCGCGCTCTATAAGCCAGTAACACGGTCGAAGGCTACTCTAATGCGGAGCACCTCCATGATTCGAGTTTGGAGCGAAATTCCAGCCTTGAAAGTTCCCTTCAGAGAGTCGGGGAGCCTCAACTATTGGAATTCCAACGAGGAGCCGTACTAGGACAACACTGTTATAATCAATCATCAGATTAAACCCGGAGACCTCACCTCAGTGCGGGAGGCGAACGCCGGCATAGCAAAACCAGCAGATACTGTAGACGCGTCCATTATAGATCTCCGAGACTTTGCAGAGTTGACCTGTTCCGTGGTGATGAAAGCTGTCATATACTACTACTCAACGAAAGGGTGATATCGAATCCAAGGACGTCAGATGCAGTCCATGAGTCGTCAGAGGTGTTGTTGGTCCGATGCGAGCGTTTCCGAATGCACAGGGATAATCGGACGAGATCTGAAAGTGAAGTTAGGTCTTTGCGTGGATATTCGAACGTTCGACACCTACTCGATTCAACCAATGATGAAGACCGCCTAGACCACATATAATCTGGCGACGAAAACAGGCGATCCAAGGTTGCCAGAGCGCGTGTCGCAAACATGATGGCGGGGTTCGTTACCGCCGCTGTCGGTTCAAAAGACGAATACAGGATGTATCACACAACTTCCAGGTGATATTTGATTACATCTTGCATTGAATGAGCTCCTTAATCTCCTGAATAACAGTTGTAACGCACCTAAGCCTAGTCGTGGCCGCCGTCAAATTTCCCGACAATTATTCGAAACCCATCGACATATTCTCCGGAGTGAACGAACGCGAAAATGAATGCAGTACGAGTCGTGGATGTGTCCTGCTCTTGTCGCGGTGAGAGAACTGAATAACCTTGGTATACACAGCCACTCGCTCACCTTCCCACCACGACGTCTCCCCGATGAAACCAACACTGGCGACTGCTAGTTGCCAGGCAGACAACGACATGCAAGGAAACCGCCGCGTAAAGAAGGCACCGTGTTGCTGTCGACAAGCGCAGGAATTTGCTCATCGACGACCGCGATGTCCTGGAAGCGATACAGTCGCCATTGGACAACCAGATTGAAGTCACCGTTTGGGCTGCGTCTCCGAGGGTCCCGCATCGATGAGGAGAAACTGGGTCGAATGAGGTCAAGCACGAGGTGAGCAATCACCAGATATACAACCCAGATTTCTTACCTGCGCGCTTCAGCGTCTTCCAAGTTCCTCCAGAGTCCATGGTGGCCACCTGTGCAACATCTAAACCTGGTTTCCCGTTAAAAAATCACGTTGCCCGTCCAAGCCGCGCTACCCCATCAAATGCCGAAGCCCGTGCGCGCGAATAGAGGTCAAATCTTTACTGCACGACGAAGGGATATATCCGACCAAGCATCGCCGGCCCCGGTGGTTCGACTTCGAAGGCAGCGACGACGGTATGTAAGACGGGTTCGCGAGGTCAGGCAGTCAGATGTTTTCAAGACAGGAAATGTGAGGTAGGTAAGTATTCTCAAACATTCTTTATGGTCTCTGACAGCCTACGTCTTCCACCTAGGACTTACTGCGACTATGACCGAGTTCGAGCATCAAGATTCTTTCCGCCAAGGCCAACGGACGGTTTCTGCTGCGCGAAAAGACTCGAAAATGCCCATCCTCGGTGCCTGCCGGCTTCCCTTCAGTGAGCATCAAAGTGTTACATAGAAGTACACGCTATACAGTAAGAGTCGTACACCAATTCCATGGAGAAATAATAATACACGAGTTCCATATATGCCCTAGCACGATGTCAATAAGATAGGATTGATTGTCCCCGTAATTCGGATAGCAATTTCTGAGCTAGCACCTCCGACACACTCAACACTGGTTGCGTGATTTCCTATTTCTTCCTCTGCATCAGTACCAAAGTTAGCTGAGCGAAAAAAGCAGAAAGAAGACCAACACACCTTCAAGATTTTATCCTCGACAGTACCGGGAACGATGACCTTGTAAATGTGAACGGTCTTGTCCTGTCCGATGCGATGAACCCGGTTGACGGCTTGCTCCTCCGATGAGTACTTTTGGAGCGAAGGAAGACGCGATGCGCCCCTCGACAGCGGGATTGAACCGCGGATCCATGATGATCCAAGCTGCGAGATTGAGACCTGTGTATTGGTGTTACAATAGTGTTCTTGCCAATCAAGATGAACGACGTACCTGTTCCACCCGCCTTCAACGACACTAGTCGATAATAGCTTTTACGGACAAACGTCCGTCGTCTAGCCAAGTGTTAAGCGGCATCACAACGACCAGATAGAAAAGAGATTTACACCAGACACTCGTATCCATAATCCATGCTTATGCGGAAAGCCGGCAAGCATATCGAGATAGGACGTGAACGTGAAATGACGATGGTCTACTCCAGACGTTGCTTAATCGCTCGAATACTAAGGGAAACTTTGTTATCATCCAAAGTCAAATCATGCCCGAAAACCTCACCTTGATCGTGGAGTCGAAAACCAGCACGAGGACATTTGAGACGTGTCCTGCAAAACCATCACTAGTCAAGTCGGAGCGTTCAACCCAGTAAGGATGAACGCTGCAGGAGAGAGTCTCAGGCTCAACGACGCTAACCCATTGTTGATACACGAGACACTCCAGGCAAGCGCGTATTGGTCGCGACGGCCATGCTGGATCCTTCCACGCAATAGTCTCAAAGACGCGCATCAGGAGGAGCGCGCGCGCAAAGAGGATCGCCTCTTCCACCGGAGTACACCTCCCCACGGGACTCTGCGAAGAGCGCAGTAGCCGGAGTGTGCGTGGTTGTCTGCATAACGGACGAGATGGCGCACGGCGGCGAACTGTCGTGTCTTCTCCGGTATCTTCCTCATCATCGCCAGTGGTGTCTTCATCATCGCCTGTAGCATCACCTTCACCGGTAGTGTCGTCGTCGCTGGTGGTGGTCTCGACGTGTCGTCGTCTCCACCAGTGGTATCTTCAACGTCTCCAGTATCTCTACTGTCCCCATCTTCCATAAATGAGCTTCATCACCTAACAATCATTGGTTAGTCATTCCTTTCCATTTGTGAAAAGTGCGTATACATACCTCCCAACACTACAGCTGCCCCAGTTATTGGTGCTGGCCGAATCGCGTTAAGCCCACGCGCGACAATCGACCTCAGTTCCTTGACCAATTCAGCATGGCGGCGCTTCGCCTCGGCGCACTTTTGTGGCGATGGCAATCATGCTGACCATGGCAGAGCGTATGGAGGAGGCGGAGAAGTCGTCGATATCAGTGGTCGTTGTCCATGTATCCGTGCAGGAAAGCCGTCCGCATACTACATCTACAAGCATTATCTGTATAAGCTTGGAATGAACTTTTGAAAAGGGCTGCAATAACGTACCCCTTGTGCAAGTCAAAACCACGAGCAACACTATAGCGCATCATGTACGCTCCAACTTTCTCAATTTTTATTCAAAAGGCGTCGACCCAGCCGTTTTGATGCCTAGAGTAGGAGCTGTAGCGGATGCTTGCCAGGTTTGTTGAATAAGATGTGCAAAGTCCCGTCAACAAGGCAGCTTTCGCGACAAGAGGCGTGCTCCTGCGCGTCGGAGAGGACATGGGATCGCTACTGCCGTTCTGTCCGTGACAGAGCGCGCATCAATCTGGCCTAAGCGAAGGTCAACTTCAATTTCCTAACGAACGCTCAATTATGAAAACGACATGGTGAGAATTAGATGAACCTACATCGCTGGCTATCGAGCGAGCCTTGAGCGCGATTGACGCGTTGCTTCAGATACACAAGACGACTTCCGAAATACATCAAGAGCTGACAGCAAAGTTAGGTCTTATATGGGATATTTGAACTCGACATGCTTACTCGACTCTCAACCAACATGCAACTAGACGGAACCCCAGAGGCTCAAGTAATCCCTGGTTGACATAGCTCGCCTGTCTTGACGGGAGCGCGTCTTATGAGATGGATGTAGTCACGTAGTCGCTGATAGTTTAAAAATGTTCGGCTGTAATAGGAATATACTCTGCAGAAGATGAGCGAGAATCAAGGACCTATATGAATGCAACGCACCTGTCCCCTCGTCAAAAGTTTGTTCACAGACGCCGTCCTTGGCCCAAAGTTTCGTCGGCGTGTCTCGCATGCAATAAGGCCAAGTAAGGCGAAAAGAGGCGACGGTGAGCGGTGACAGTTTGCATATCAGGCTTCAGGTAAGAGAGGGCTACGTTCACGTCGTTTTTGAGGGTGTGGAAGGAGCGTGAGGCGTATCGGTGGTGATGGTACTCTGTGAGTAGCGCCGGCAAATCCCGGCCTGTTCCCAACCTCTGCTAAGCTCTGACATCTAAATTCTCAACATTCATTGTGGACCTCGATATAAGTACTCAACGTATCAACACTCGGCTAGAACGGCTTTAATGACGGCCCTCTGAAAGGCCAGCACAATTCAGCGAGTCCAGAAGGCCGAGAGTAAGGTAGATGATACTATTTATTGAATAAGTGGCCTACTGTACAAATGGAATACAAGAGTAACAAATGTGTGTCCTACATAGTATAATGCAAGTCCTGGTTTAATTACATGATGCCAACATACAAAGGCCTCAAGGAGAAAGCAATGCCTTCGAGCAGAAAAGCCTGTACGATACTTTGATTGGAAAAGGTGGAGTGCAGGAGCTGCGCCTCGTCGGATTGTAAGGACTCGAAAGACAGGCAGAACTGGTCGAGGCAAGGTAAGGAAAGGGGAGGATCGGGGAGCAACTTGGAACTCTTCACGATGCCAACAAAGTCCATCAACGATTCCAAACCGGCGCGAAGCCCTCTTTCGCGTCGCCTCTCCGCTTCATCTTCGCCGCCACCGCCGCCCTCCAGGAACAAAATCATTTCAGTGAACTTGAAGGACCAGAAGAAGTCATCGAACTCGATGATGACTTCCTCTATGGTCGGCGTAAGGCGGAGCACCTTCACGAACTGAAGACAGCTGCGTTGGCAACGAAGAAGAGACAACTTCCGAAGAGGGCATCGGGAATGTTCCAAAAAGTTGGTGACAGTGAGCTCGGGGCATAGAGATGTGGCGATCTCGAGCTCAACCAGATTGGGCAGATCAAAGAAGTCCAGCTGGTCATCGTGTCCGAGACTGATCTGAGTTATGCTCTTCAACGTCCTGCGGCCCCCCGCGTCAGTAGACGACGATGTTATTCCGTAAGCCGTCAGACTCTCCAATTTCGGACACTCGCTGAGCATCTCCGTGGTGAAGTAACCCGACGGGCTAACGAGAGACACCAACGAGCGGGTGTCCATCATCCGTTGTGGGGCGTAGTCGATGTAGACCGCGCGTAGGCGTGGAGCATCGGAAAAAGCATGAATCTCCTCCACTTGCACGCTGTCATCGAAATCGATGGTAAGAGCCTCGAGTTGAGGTAACTTCTCCGTAACTGCATCGAGGGCCCTCGCGCAGCTTGGTACGAGCCCGCGAAAGTCTGCAGAGACCCAGCGCGGTGAGACGTGCATAAGTAGGGCCAAGAGCTGCAGGTAGATCTCGGGCCCGAAGTCTTCACTGGTCAAGTCGATGTGGCTCAAATCAAACGTGATGTGCAGAGGGTGCTCTCCAGAGCGGGATACGACTTCACGTAAAATTCTAACAGGATTGGGACACCAAACCGCGGACAAGACCGTGACCGTGATGGACCTCCAGAGGTCATAGCACGCCGCGCCGACTTGAGCCCATTTTCGACAAACACGGCCCACAACCCATTGGGCAGCGGACGGGTCGAAGACGTCGCCGGGGGAAGAAGGCTGAATACCGAAAGTAGGACTTCGGTGGGCAGGGTGTGAATATGGCACGTCTGAGTGTCAAGGGAATACGACGCGGGGACAATGCCGTGAGGTGCGGAAAGCGCAAGGCTATTGTCGTTGTTGTTGAACGAGGAGGACGACGGTAAGAAAGAAGTCATCGTGTTGCCAATGAACGGATTAAGAAGTGAGCCTGAGAGATACTGCGTTAATCGTTTGACGGGTGAATGAGACAACACAGTCGACTCACTATAATGGATAGTCGTGTCGGTGGTGTTGTTGAGAGAGAACAGTACGACCAGGTCAACCGAATTTATTGTTGATACAAAGAGCAACAAACAAAAGCGATGTGACATTTCTTTGTTCGACGTTTTTGGTCTGACTGTCCAAACACCACAGAAACGCAGTTAGCCACCAAGGGTGAGCCTGCGTATTGTCCTTGGTGAATTCATAGAAGAAGTCCGTCCTTCAGTGTGTTAGTGCCGGTAACGAAAAGTGTGGCGCAATTATCATGACATAATGGATCCTGCGCGCGAGATGGAGAATTTACGACCGCAGACCAGTTCTATCGGTAACTTTTCGTACTGCGAAACGTCTCTCGTCGAACAAGGGTACGTTCCCTGCAACTGCTGAATCGCGATGAAGATGACACGAAGAGATGAATCATTCTGTAAATTTTCTGAGACACGGTGAGCGTTATTCGTGGAAAGTACAGACCTAGTTTCCTGGATGATGTATGTCGATACGCGAGAAATGACGGGCGAGTCAGCGTGTCCACAGTGGGTTTGAGCATACTCTCAAATCCTCACCCGAGAATCAAAACGAATATTTGAAGAGTATATTGAGTCAAGTTAACGATGCTGGTGTCCTGCGTAGCAATCGACGCGTATATCCTCCTGTTACGGCGAAAGTCACCTTTCCCTTCAACGCGACACGTAACTTTCCTCGACCGCTTCTGGTAGCACCCCACGTTCGAAGTTGACCTTGCCTAGAAGCGTGAATGTAAAGGGTTGTAGATGAATGTAGATGTTAAGCCCTCGGTGGTTTCAAAGTCGCCGCCACGATGATCGCGTTCGTCCGAGAAGCCACTTGAAATGGGGTACTTGTGAAAGAAGGATATCAATGCGTAGGTGATGCGCGTGTAGCGGTTGTTCCAGTAACAGGTCCAGAGAACGGCTCCAACGCTATCTCTTCTTGTGCTATGAGCCTGTCTGTTCGGTTGAAATTAACTCAACAAGAAATGGAGAGCACGAGTGTACCCAATCTCGCGGAGGCTGATAGCGTTTTAATGGACTCGTGCATATGTGTCCGATGCGCCGCCGTTGTAATCGCATCGATGGGTGGGCGAAAAACGTCAGACAGGATGGATCCAGCTGTTAATATCGATGTGGAGCCGGGACCAGGTTTTCATGCAGGGGAAAACGAGGGATTCCTATTCCTCGGTGAGCATGTGTCATCAATCAATAAACTCTCAAAGGCACGCACTTGAAGTGAGTCGGAATGACGTGTTCAAGGCCAACAAGATGGTATGCGTAGCCGCTTCCGTCGAATGGGAGTGGGAATGGAACTGCAAATATGTTGAATTTCTCGACTGTTGCCGGCGGTGACGCGTGTAACGGAGCCAGGGAAGTAGGAGGTAGTGGAAAGTGTCTAAAACGTCGCGTGGCAGTGAAAGGCCTCCTCCATATCGCCCTCAGCGAATTTTTGAGTGCAATAAAGCGATGTCTGCACCAGTTTCCGACGTCCTTGCAAGTTAAACCAGATGGAGGACCGACTATCCTGGGCGCCGTTTCGCGCAGGAACTACGCTTGGGTCCGACTGGAGTCGTTCATGGTGGTAAAATGCGGAGTATGAGACCAGCTTCGTCGCCATCACGGAAGTAAGGCCGGCGTATGCCGGTGATCACTCAGACTACCACGCACACTTTCAGAAACGACGTTTATTCCCTCATCTCCGTCTGATTATAAGGACGTACTCTCAGGTCTAGCTGTACTCGGATATTCGGTCGTCCTGGCATAACTCACTGGCCAACTGAACGAGCTGCAGCACGATGTTCAGGCGACTGCTCATAGGCCCTCATTTCTCAACCTCACATTGCTGTGAATAAGACAAGTATTCAGTCACCGGATCCTTGGCTGGAACGACACAATTTCCTCGCAGCGTGCGCCGCTATAGTTGTGTATTTCGGTCTGCAGAGGACCCTGTTAGTCCAACCAAGCGTAAGAGCTGAGGGCCGGGAAAGTCCTACGCTCTACGCATAATGGCCTAGCTCTCAGCGATGCCGTTTTACCTATAAACGCCGCCACAACCAAGAACTCGTCGCGTCAAGTTGATTCCACCTGACATGTGTAGTCAACAAGCGCCACATTGGAAGTAAGCCTTTCGTGCTACGCCCACGCTGTTCATAGTTTCTGACCTCTGCGTGCAGACTATTCTCAAGTGTGCCGCATCATGCTGGACACCGCAGCCAAACGGCCCGTGCTTATAATTTGTCCGCGTCCACATCAGTGAACAATGGACGTCCTATTGTTTGTCACGCTTTGTCGCCATGGCTCGCGTATAAATACTGCCTGTTTCGCGCTCTCTTTCAATCATCAACCACCATCCATCCTGTTCTAGGTAGGTCGCGTCTATTTTCCCTTGTGTTTGAGTTCTGAACAGTCTTCACAGTCATCATTGTCATGTCTTCCGCCGTCAGCCGTCTTACTCCGCAAATCTGCCTCTCCGTCTCAAATGCTACGCCCATACATTCCCTGCCCATCGAACTTCTCCTGGCAGTTTTTACTTTCGTAGACGAGGACGAAGCATCTGAAGGCGAAGCCCCAGGCTTTCTGTCAATGAACAACAAACGCTGGCAATTAGGGCGCGTTTGTAACTGGTGGCGTAGAGTGGTCGAGGAGAGTCCGTCTTTGTGGACCCGCATCGACGTGCCCCTTGCTGAAGCCTCCATGCTTCGCGATCCTGCCGCACTCCTCCATCACGCCCTTCGTCTGACGAAGGGTCAAGGTTTGGATCTCTGGTTGAACTTTGAGATGGAGGCTAGTGCCGAGGAGGGTGATATCACAACCGCGCCGGCGTTCACTGCGACGGATTTATTCACAATACTTGTGGCGCATGTTTCGTGCTGGCGGAAGGTCGTGCTCACTCATTTTGATGAGAGATGTTGGCCTGTGATCTCCAAGACCGTTGGGAGCACTATACTCGCAAAGCTGGAGACACTAGCAATTATAGATGAGGATACGGGCGAAGACTCCGATGACGAGGACGAGGGTGGGGAGGATGCCGGCGATGAGGATGCAGACAATTCTGGTGATGCGGATGAAGACAATTCTAGTGACGGCGGCGATGATTCTCCTCCTGAAGACGATCACGACGAAACGTATGATTCGGACTGGGTGCCCAACGCACCGCTTCTCAAGTGCCTTTTCGTTCAAAATGTACCGCTCGCCTGTGGTCCTCTTCACCCACACCTTAAGGAGTTCGTCGTCTTAGATGCTATCTACGACGTCTCCCTCGCGTACTTGCTGCAGGAATCCGAATGCCTCGAGGTCCTGTGGGCGGAGGAGTTCAACTCAGAGTTCAAATTGCCCTCAGACGGCGACTCGGATCTCCCGATTGAGATTCCCGCTCGTGTAAAATCATCTTCCCTCCTCCACCTTTCACTGCACCAGAGCGTCGAGGACTTGGACACTGTCGACCTTCCAAACCTACGTAGCCTCATAGCTGGCGATCCCCTACTAATGGGATCCGCCGCACCCTATCTCCAATCCATCTTCGAGCTGGTCCGGTTCTCCCACTGTCCGTTGACGAGGCTCGCGCTTCTGAATTGCGATTTCGCAGTGGGAAACCTCCTTGAAATATTGAAACTGCTACCCCTTCTCAAAATGCTTCGGATCAACTTTGGGCGTATACAGCTTGATGACGCGTTTAACGGGAATGTCGATAGGGTTTTGTCGTCGTTGACATCTGCTTTGGGAGAGGTAGATAAGGAGTCGGAGGCGTTCACTTTAGTTCCTGACCTCGAAGAGCTGCGAGTAGATTTTTATGATGGTACGAAGATTGCTTCAGCTTTCGAGTGGACATTCTACACTCCCAAGGTTGAAGCAGACTTTGGCATGAGGCGGAGGCGGAACGGGTTCACGGCGAGCTGTACCTTCAAGGGAAAGCCTTACTTTGGTGTTACACTTCCTGGGCATTGTGCATCTTGGATCTCGATCCCCGCTAAGCCACAGTGACTCCCATTTTATGTATTCATATGATTATACTCGTTCAACTTGTACACTAGCCAGCACCCAATTTCTTGAATCCACTTAAGCTTATAACTGAACCGGCTGTTTGACCTGGCGCGCATATGTAGTATTAGGGTTCCCATGCTAGCCGTCTTGGATATACCTGAAACAACTATCGGAGACTCCATCCTGGGCCGATGGCCGCCATAGTAATCACTCCATCCTCCACCATTCTCTCGTAATCGGGCGTCTTTCACGACGCGTCAAGTTCGGAAATCTCTGCGCGCCGTACATCGAATCGTTGAAGTCGAAAACGCGGTCCTGCACCTCAACTAAGTACTTATCCGCTGTTGACGTCCTTCTCACAGTTTAACACGTACTTTCCCTATCATGTCCCCTCCAACTCGCAATACAAACCATAGTAATGACTATTTATCAAAAGATTGCCGACGAAGGAGAAACAGTCACGCTACATAACTCCCAGGTAAGACGAGAAATTTGACGAAGGATGAGCACGCCTTATGAGCGTCGCATCGCGCGAGATGAGACGAGAGACCCGTCAGTGATTTCATCGACACTCTCTTCCGTCGCATTGCTATTAGCCGCAGGATTGGGCTCCTCCTGAAAAGATCATATCAGATTCCGGCGCAACATTGATTCTCGAGGGAGGCACACTACCTGAGCGGCGGAGGCCGACGACTTGACCTCCAAAGTCTTGCTGCGGTCCAATGAGAAGCTATAGTCCCTCGGCGGCGCGCCATGCCCAAGCATCGGAATCAACACATACGGCGAAGCCCCGTACCGGCTCCACGTCTTCCACGCCGACCCATCCTTCTTCGCCCCCGTACCAGCATCATTCCATACCGAGAACGTATCGTCGAATACGAGCAAATCCCGCCTGATCGCCTTGATTCCGCGCGTCTGGACAGAGTCGGGTGGCGCATAGCCGGGATTCACGCTGAATATCCCCCCGACGACGACATAGTTGTCATTGGGAGGTACCCCGCGCCAGAGGGAGTAGTCGCGATTCTTGCCGGACCCAGCGTCGTCCCACACCATTTCCCAAGACGCGACATCTCTGAGCGCATCATCTTCAAGAGCGTGGACGATGATGCCTCGGGGCGCACTGTTCTTGTTGGACTCCGCGCCTTGGCCGAGATAATACCAGCCGTTCTCGACTGACAAAAAAGGTCAACGTCGAGAGAGGAGAAGAGAACGTCGGCACCTTACGATTCGGGCGCCAGCTGGATATGTCGGTATTCGCTCCAGAACCCGAGTCGTCTGCCATCTTGTTCACGAACGTGACGTATTTGTACGCCAAAGCAGCCGATGGCAAGTTTTGAACTTGAGCTTTGTCGACGGTAGGGTCTGCCATGATGAGCGTGTGCACCGGTGGAAGATGTCGACTGGCCTGGCGTCTGACCAGTACTTATATGCCAGCCACAATTCGTTCGTGAGCTGAATAGTCGGGGCTTGTGATCTCGCGAGCTTCATGAGCAATTCATCTCGGATTCGCGTCGGAGGTCGCATTTCCCCCGAATCAATGTCAGACTGACATGCGAAGCGATGAGTCATTCATGGAAAGAATGGTAACTCAGACTCGTGATTTGTCCCATGTCGAGGGAAAGAATGAGCAGTAAAGCCGCCCAGGATCCACTATAACGTAGAGCGGCTTGGAGAAGCGCAACAGGTCCGTCATTCCCGATACAGGCGCATCTGTCCGATGTGACGAGTCGGAAAGTCGCCCAGAGATGAGGGTGTCGTGACGCGGAGCGACGGCCGCTGCAGACACGCAAGCACCTTGCTTAGGATCGAGAACCACAAAGCCAACATCGGGAATGAGCTTGAGAAAGATTTCTTGGAGAGCCTCCTTCGAAAACCTTCGGATAAGTATGATGGGATGGAAATCAAGCAGTTCGGCAAATGCCGGTTATGTCGTGAAGCGGACGACCATCATCGACAACACGCTTCACGACCTTGGAAGATATCTGCTCGTTTACTTGCTTATTTTCGTGCGTCTATCACGGAATTTCCCTGGCTGATGGCGTATGCCAATCGCCCGCACCGGCAGGACAACTTGGAGTTGGGCAACCATATCATCCAAGGCTCAGTGGATGGGCGACAAGAGGGCGGGCCATGATAGATAAGCCATTCGAGGTGAGCGGCTCTAGCTCTGCCCTTACTATAGCTGATCTCCTTGGAGATGCTTAGACGAGTCTGACGGATCACCTACCGCCATCCTTCTCAAAACATAGGCTGTTCTTGGCGGCGCATCGGTTGGGTTTTATTTACTATTCAACGAACACCAACTCTGATCTTATGCCCATTTCTAGCATTTGGTTCAGAGTGCTTCCCTTGTTCCCTTGCGCTGTACATGAACACGGACATCTGTCATTATCTTAACGAAGCTGGGCCACCGCCTTACACGAAATCGGAAAGAGCATCGAGCAAGGACGGATCTTCGTTTACTAGGGCCAACGTGAAACAAATCACATCGTACTCAGCCATCCCATCCTCGCATGAGTTCCCGACTCATATGCCGCCGTCCTATCAACGCATACCACCTGCTTGCTGTATCATCCGCTTCAACCTTGTGGTTTTAAGTGTGTAGTGCTGCAAGCTGGACTAAGGCCGCCCCGGAAAACAACAAGGCTCAAAGTGCACCTCGCCACGATGCATGGGCTGTGGGTTGTCGTGTATCCTTCCTTCGTTCTGTACAATGGAGAACTTAGACTGGCCATGGTGTCGAGACGGAAAGGTTGCGCGCTGGGTGTCGACCGCATGATCTTGGGAGTATATGCAAGCAGCTCTGTTTTTTCCCCTTCTCCCAAGGTTGAGCAAGTGAGTTTTCCTTTCAAGTACTTTCTCTTCCTTCCCTTATAATATCACGAGTACATTCACTGTCGAAGCGGAAGCCGGCAAGGAGTAATGTAGCGTGTAAGAAAAATGCGTTCAGAAGAAGAGAACGTAGTGATTGCATTCCGACTCATTTCTCGCATTGCTTGTTTGTCGCTGTCGTCAATTAATTCCTGCCACCGCTTATCGAACATGTATTCGCAGTATTTCATTCCTTCTCGTTTGGAGACCGCTCATCTAGTTGATCGGTCATACAAAGAACAGCACGGCATTCCACTCCCCTCAATGTTTATCCTTCCCACAGCTGGAACGGGCAAAACCGGTATCCGCCTCGCACGCCCGCTGAGCACGACTAACAAGAGCATCATTCTTACCTCCCGTAAGGGCGTTGTTCCCAAGCTGTTTACACAGAGGTGTCACATTCAACTGGCATGATCCCGCCACCTTCGAGAATGCTTTCACTGTCGATTCCCACATCGAGAGTATCTATCTCCTATCACCTCCGCCGAGCGCTGACATTCTTGGATCAATGAAGCGCTTCATTGATCTAACCAGACAAAAGAGCATAAAGCGTTTCGTATTCCTAAGCTCATCGGGGATGGAAGCGGGTGGGCCGGCGATGGGGAAAGTACACAAATATCTGATCAAATTCATCAATTACTGTCGGTGTCGATTTCTCTCGTGGTTCTTGGGTATGACTTTGAGTTTCTGAATCCATCGCGCATCTCATTGTCTTACAGGAAACTTCATCACGATGTGCTGGCATCGTGAAAGGATCACTCACAAGGGTACTATTGTCACCGGGGCGGGAGACGGCAAGATGGAGGCCGACGATATCTGACGCGCCCGGAGAGCTACAACACGGCCAGGTCAATCGTTGGATGGCGTTGCTTTCCTATGGTGAGTTTGTCTATCCTCAAGTCCCAAACGAGGTGTTCAAACTGTACGATCTGCAGGTCGCCAAAGCGTTTAGCGAGGTCCTGGGCCGCAAATTACACGCGCGCGCCTCACAGCTGAGGAGATCCGAATGGTATTTATTACCTATGGGGAATCAGAAGGTCGGTGTTCGTCTATTCAATATGTAGTAGCGCACAACGTTGATCCCCGACGTGACAGAGGCTGTGCTGATTGAGAATTCTCTAGCTTTGAAGTAGTATGCAAATCATGCACAGGACCCCATGAACGTGGTATGTTGTTCACCCACTTTCGCCAATTCGAACACTTATACGGCCAGGCGAGAAATGCCTAATGCTTCTTATATGCCGATTAGTCGAGGTCTGCGGAGACATTGTAGGTTTCACTGTGGACTGTCTAGCTGTATCCGCTCCGGTCTTGTCGCTTACCCCTTTCCTGGGACCCGAATTTTGTCTCCTCCTACTCTTACAGGCTCAGTATAATTGGACTTTGAAAGCAGATGGAGTGCGTCAATGCTGAGCAGCCGAATGCTGATTTCGCCGTTAAACAGGGAGCGTTACCGTACTTGCTGTGGACAACCACCCGTGGCTCAGCGCTCAGCTGTCAGAATGCGAGCTATTCGTTATGAGCCTGCCAATAGCCCCATTGCTTGTCTGTATCATTGTTTACTTCCAAGGTGAGATTGAGCAGTGTTCATCACCCTTGTGGACCACGCTGACACGCCATTATGATTGTTAATAGGGCCGGCAGTTGCCTATTCTGAACGTTCAACAATGAACAATGAGTCCCACTGTTTGGCTCAATTTGGCGCTCTCGAGGCCTATAAGAGCGGTGTCGCACTTGCGTGACTGGTATCGTCTTTGTTTCTACCAACACTTGGCTCTAGCATCCGTCCTGTATGTCCTCTTCATTTTTCATTTTATACCGGGTTGACAAGGTGACTAGATTACACCACAACTTCAACCGTCATCAGCATGTCCGAAAGCCAGCTCTCATGCACGGGAACCGCGTCTGCAACAAAGGACGCTCATCCAGGTTTCGCGCTTCCAAAATCTCTCCCCATAAACCTCTCCCGCCTCCTTCGATCCAATTATCCGCCTACGTCCCAGGATGCTGTTGTCATCTGGAGGTGGATCTGCCTTCTGGATGACTGGCTTACTCGACTAGATGTCGCGATAGCTCAATCGTTGATCCTCATTCGGTCGACCTCCTGCGACAAACATAGGCAAACGCGCGCTTCCGAAGGTAGGCAGAAAAAACGGCGCTTGTCCTTCGATAAGCTGAAGAAACAACGCGTGGACGTGTGGCGCCTTCGAGCGCAGATCCAATCGGTCAATTCGCCTGGACGGCGAGTACCACCAGAGATCTGGCAGGAGGTCTTCCTCTATGTCCTTGGTGATGCCCGGATAAAGGTCTCCGATCGGCAAGCCCCAGTGTATGTTCTCGGTCGGGTGTGCCAAACGTGGCGCTACGCGTCCCGGTCTTGCCCACAGCTGTGGTCCCGACTTTCCATTTCCGTGACCACACCGATACCGTTGGTCGCGTCGAGCTACGTGTCCCGCCTCGGCGAGGTGCTAAAGCGCTCAGGCGACGTTTCTCTCGACTTCCTCTTCGAACAACGGTCACAAGACCATGAGCAGTGCGCGGCGCTCCTTATGCTTTTGATGCAATACGCTCACAAGTGGCAACGAGTCGAGTTTTCGCGGATTACCTTCACTGAGGCGCTGGTCCTTGAGGCATCCGTGGACGTGTTCCTCGGCTAGAGTCAGTGAATCTCGATCTGGCCACGGAGGAGGTCGAACGTGAGCGCACAGAAATGTTGTCGGCGTTCGAGATCGCGCCGAAACTTTCGTGTATAGAGCTGTTCAATCTCTCGCTTGGGCACGTTTTGTTCAACTCGCGTACCAAGAAGAACATCGAGGGTCTGGCCGTCTGGCATCACGTCTATGATGAAGACCTGATGTTTTCGTGCAGTACACCTGCCCTATCTGAAATCGTTCGCGGGTATCCCAACCTTGCCTCTTTTACCGTATGTTGCATTGAGCAAGGTCTTGGCCCGCATTCTCGCGTTAATTGGCCCACACTTCCTCCGTCTGCTGCCCCTCGATTCGTGCATACCAATCTTCGCTACCTGGCCATTGTTGGAGGTGGTGACTGCTTCAACCTCGTCTCGCTGCCCAACTTGGTAGACTTGCGGGTTGGCTCAGACCACCAGGGTTTCATCCACGATTTGGTTCCTTGCCTTATCAGCCTTCTCCAGCACTCTCGCTGTCGCCTTCGTGAGCTCTTTCTCCGGTTTCCCTCATGGGACAAGGAGTCTATGGGTGTGCTGTTGGGGTTGCTTCCGGAATTGGACACATTCACAATCGACTCTGGGGCCTGCCGGGCGTTGATCGTATGTTCCGAGTGTTGACTCGCCACTTGACTGCGACCAAAGAAGAGAAGGAGGGTGATGGTGCTGTACGGCTCATACCCAAGTATCTTCCTCGGTTGAAGACAATGTCCATTCTTTTGGCTGAGGCAGCAACGATACCCCGGTGGGCCTTCATCGACCGGGCCTTCATAGATATGTTGTCCATGCGCAGGGATCATGGATTGAAGGGTTTTAATCTCGGCGGCGAGTGTGGATTTTGATGCGGACCTCCCGAATAGGGAGTTTTTGGAGCAGTGGAAGAATATGAAGAAGGCTGGATTGCTTTATGAAGCCATCGTACGGTTAGAGTAATTTATTTTGTTTCCTGGCAGTTGTTAGTCTAGATATCACGGAGGAAATTTTTGTTTGCACCCGGACGAGCGTGAATGAGGCTTTGGGCCATCCTAACAGTAAGTGTTACCAAGCTCTACTCTCTTTCTGGGGGCGGTAGCGTCGACTGAAAGTCACTGAACTTTGTCCACGGCAGTGTATGAGTCAACTTTGACACAGTCACTAACAGATGCCCGCCGGTCGCTGACACTTTCTGCGAAGCGCCACCGAAACGTGACGAGTGCTCTATACTGCCTATACGCGTACACCACGCCTGAAAACGCTTAGGGTCCTTAGGAAATGATGAACAGTGCGCGCGATTTGACATTGTGTGTTACTTTACAAAGATCGTGCGGGAACTTCACACCGACTCATATCAAACCGGTCACCTTCATAGTGGACGTTTCTATGCGGGTCGTGCGTCCAGGAAATGCGCTCTCGAACAACTTCATCTGCCGGCGTCATACAGCCCTTCCACCAGAAGCGACTCCTTCCTCAATTCATCCCTCAACGCCTCTGAGCCTTAGGGACGGTTTGCGTTCTCGAGGGCATGAACTTGTTCTTCCGCGTCGAGTAAGTACTTGGGAGAAGACGGCGGATCTTCAAAATTAAGACGTGGATCCGTGAATCGCTTCATCTCCTTCTCCGCAAGGTCTCTCAAACCTTGTAAGCCCGGAACTAGCCAACCTCATCGTCCCTTGAAATCCCAGCCCTCGGCATCAGAGTGGTCGAACTCATTTCCCTCGCAGCGTAGATGTCAAGGAGGCATATGTATCGCACTCGGTATGTGTGTCTTCCGAGTAGTCACTGAGAGTGATGAGTCCCCATTGGGCAAACGGCGCTCAGAGGGGCGGCGGTATGCGTACGTTTACCGCGTCGCAACATTGTACTTTACCACATTCCACGCCGTCGTCACAATTTGACATGTACTGATATTCGTAATCATTCACTGAAAGTATACTTCAACACCCGCTCACCACGCTTTCCTACCATACACCAACCATACACGCTGAGATACCCATCGGAGAATTCTTATGCATACATACACACACCCCGATGGCAGTCCTTCGTATCAGAATTCGAACACCGACACATGCGAATCAATCAACCCCTCTCACACATATCCTTCCACCGCTTCAAGTCATCAGAGCGCAAATGGGGGAACACCACACCGCGTTTATAGTTGCCGTGCAGCTCCACAACCTCCAGCGCACCATGGTCCTCACGCATAGCGACCATAAGTATCCAAAAACGCGCTTCTAGTGAACGCCCACCTCGGGAAAAAACGCAATAACCGTACCGGACAGGCAGAAGTGCAGCGTCTTCAGTCGAGGCACATACCTCGGCCTCGGGCCGTCTGCTTCACTTTTCTCTCCCAGCAAGCGCGTCAATACAAACATCATGTTCTCCATTTCCGGCAGGCCCCCAGACCAGATCGACAGTGTCTCCAGATCCGGGACGAGGGACAATAGCACACCCATTGAGTCTTCATCCCATTCTGCGTACTGCAAACGAAGAGAGGAAAGGCGACAGCGCGAGTGCTGCAAGAGGCTGACAACACAGGGAAATAAACCCTCGACGAAATCCCGACCACCGAAACCGGCGTCCAAATCCGTGAGGTTGGGAAGCGAAATAACATTGATGGAGTCACCGTCGGCGACTGAAAGGGACGTGATATTGGTGTATACGGTGCGCGGAGTATCAAGCGGAGGAGATGCAGGCCAAGGGACGTCATCAAGGAACGAACAGCGACGGTGCGTAACGTTTGTCAGCTTGGGATATGCGCAAAGGACATTGGACAAGGTAGGAGTGCGACAGGAAAACCTTGAATCTGCAGCAGCGGAGTGGTTGACTCGCAGATACCGGAGGTTCTGCTTAGCACAAGGATCCAACAGCACCTGGCCAAGCGGGATACCATTCAAGTTCACATGTGAGAGCTCCGGCGCGATCTCAAACGCCGTGACCATATCTGCGCGCTCAGATCCGATATCTTCCACGTACAAGCCGAGTCCGACAGACTGCAGGTGAGGGATCTGCCACGGACATTCCTGAGGAGCAGCGCCTCCGGGAAAGTCAGGCCTGTGAATTCGGCGGATCTCCACCGCGACGAGTGCTGCATTAATAAGGAAAGAAGCTGCGCAGGGAATTCCCGTTCTTCATCGAGCGATGAGGCCGTCGCATCTGAATATGAAGTCAAGAGGAACACGGCACGAGCGCTCCAGCACCGTACGGAGGTGGGACACACCGCGGGACAAGTTCGAAACTTGTGTTCCATCAACGTAAAACCGAGACCATAGCCGTGGATAGTGATGGGATATACGGCGCCACTTTTGACACACCCGGCCGATTATATAGACGGGATCCCTCTGATTGAAAACAGAGATCCGTCAGACTGATGGACGAAGAGGAAGACCTGCTGCCAGATTTCCGGTGGTAATTGACGGACAACCGAATTTACAGACTGGACTCGCGCTCGAAGGTGCTGCAGGTCTGCACGCTGTGTCTTTTGTGTGTCGATGGATGTACACTGGGCTGCCGGGGAGATGAGGGATGATACAGCAGATGCATCAGCTATCGCAGCATCTAATTGTACAATCGAGTTGTCAAGAAGACGAGTCCATTCAGAGACGAAGACGGCATCCTGGGACGAAGGCGAATCGTTTGTGCAAAGGAGGCGGGAGAGATTAGAGACAGTATCATGGAGTGAAGCATTATTGCGCGCGACGATGCGGGATGCCGCCATCGTGGTTGGCGTGCTGGAGAGCTGATTGTCGGAAATCGTCTTGGAAGACATTGTAGTAACTAATTGTGTCGCAATCTAGTCTCCTTGTCAGTCAGAAATACATCGAAGATACACGAGACATACAAGACGCTGAGGTTGACGTTCGGTAGAAACAAAGACGATAATGGTCACAAGAGTGTGATCCTCTATTATAGTGCCAAATCAGAACAAACACAGGGACCGTAGATTGATGGCGCGCCAAACATAGCAACCCATTGTCCACTGAATCAGGTAACTCGCGACCTTACTGAAAATGGCGCGTCAGTCTGGTCCATAGCGGTTTTGAACATTTGTCAAATCCTCACCGGAGAAACCAAACAAGGATTCGACAAGCAGCTTGGCAGGCCCAAGAACGACTCCGATTTAGCGGTCGAGGCGTATAACCCCCAGGCGACTGATCGCAGTGACTAGACATCGATCTGGTGTGCCAACGGCGAGTGGCTTAATGTAGACGTTATCGGAGCTCTCGGCGGTCTCAAAAGTCGCCGCCACAAGGACCCAGAGACACCGTTAGAAATGGCGTGCTTCACCACCGTCCTAGTAAGCAGGACTAGAACTCAAAGTTCAAGACAATTATTTCTGCTCCCTCGCGTTTATTGACGGACAGCGCACGTCTACTAGGTCTTGCGCTTTGATAGCGAAGCGTCTGACTATTGTGTGAGCGTGGCACGAAGAGCAGAGGAAAGTCACTTACAGTGCTGTTCTTGACCATGATAGTGCATAGATTTGGGAAATAAGACTCATAAATTTCCCGCTCCCATCACCCGCTCAAAACGGTATCAAAGTATCCCGCAAGGCGTTTCGGAAGTCTAGGAAAAACTGTGAGAATTCGATAGGCGGTATAAACTCGGGAATCTTACACATTGCCAGCCTCAGACACCGCAGTAGGGACGAATCGAAGGACGCGGCTGTAGCGCCCCAGTCGACGCATTTTTCAGCGGGTATGCACGGACGAACTCAATCAAGACAAACATCGGATTGCTGGAGCTCATTAATACCGCGGCCGCTAGTGGTGCAGAGGAAACAGAGGGTTCATGGAGGCCGAAGGGTAACAAGGGATTGTTAAATAAGCAAATCTGTAGTCCTCGGTGAGCATGTGTCGTCAATTTCTACAAGCCACGCACCTAAAAGTTAAAACAAGCCAGAATAACGCGTTGACGACCAATAGCGCATGGCGAGATGGCGTGCATTGCCGTCGAATGACTTGGAGAGTGGCGATCGAAGAATGCCTATCCTGCGGGAGCACAGGGCGTCGATGTAGCCATTCTCGACGGCTGCTGGCAGTAACGCAATGCAACCGAGGGGGCGGCGGGAAATTGAAAGCGGCCAGGACGTCGCATCATAATATAAAGTCCTGCTCCGTACAGCCCTCATCGAATCTGGAAATGCGACTGCCTTGTGCGTTCCGGCTTTACGGGAAGGGAGACGAATTAGTCTAGGCGCCGTGGTACGGAGAGCGTGTCCAATTGAAGGCTTGCCATGGTTGAAATTGCAAGACGCCATTGGATTGGCTTTCGTCGCCATCATGGAAGGAAAAGAGGCAGGTCGGCATGATTTGCCGTTCATCGCTTGCCTATGCTTCATCAAGTCAGATACAGCATACATCGTACGTTTCTTCCTCATTTCTGTCTTATCATGTACACAGATAATCTGTTGATTTCATCAAGGCAGTGTCCAATAATATACGTACTATATTGGCTTCGGAGAACCCAGTCTTTTCGGACGATTCGACACTTAACTTCATCAACGTTCGTAGATCCCCATTTACTGAGATCGACGTGAACGATAGTCTCAGTAAGTCGTCCGTTGTATAGTATCCTCTAAGCTCTTGTACTTATCTGAACAAGTCACACAGACAGCCGCAACGACTCCGTGAATGCTACTAGACACCCTCAAATTTCCGCATTATACGGTCTTCCCATACTTGGCGTGAAAGGACAAGATCTGCCGCCAACACTCTGTCTTATGTCGGTCTGTATCGTTCTCGAGAGGGCCTTGCTGTTCAAGCGTCGACTGAGGAGCCGAGGGCTTATACAATCCTAGTCTATGTCGAATGCTCGTCTTTACCGCCTCTTTCGCAGTGATGATTGGGGTTAAATCCGCCACGACCAGGAACTAACTAACTCGGTCGTGTTGCAGTCAAGTTCATTCAACTTGATATATGTTAACAACGCCACATTGGAAGTAAGCCTTTCATACTACGCCCACGCTGTTCATAATTTTCTGACCTCTGCGTGCAGACTAAAGTTCTCAAGTGTGCCGCATCATGGTGGACACCGCAGCCACACGGCCCGCGTTTATAATTTGTCCGCGTCCACATCAGTGAACAATGGACGTCCCATTGTTTGTCGCGCTTTGTAGCCATGGCTCGCGTATAAATACTGCCTGTCTCGCGACAGTGCTCTCCTTCAATCAACACCGACCATCAAAACCGTTCTAGGTAGCTCGCGTGTATTTTTCTCTTGTGTTTGAGTTCTGAACAATCCTCACAGCCATCATCGTCATGTCTTCCGCCGTCAGCCGTCTGACTCCCCCAATCTGTCTCTCCGTCGCAAATGCTACGGCGCCCATACATTCCCTGCCCACCGAACTTCTCCTCGCAATTTTTACTTTCGTAGGCAAGAACGAAGGCTTTCTGTCGATGAAGAACAAACGCTGGCGATTGGGGCGCGTTTGTAGTTGGTGGCGCATAGTAGTCGAGGAGACTCCGTCTTTGTGGACCCGCATCGACGTGTCCCTCGCTGAAGCCTCCATGCTTCGCGATCCTGCCGCACTCCTCCATCACACCTTCGTCTGACGAAGGGTCAAGGTTTGGATCTCTGCTTGGACCTTGAGATGGAGGCTAGTGCTGAGGATGATGATGTCGCAACCGCGCCGGCGTTTACTGCGACGGACTTATTCACAATACTCGTGGCGCATGCTTCGAGCTGGCGGCGTCTCGTGCTTACTCATTTTAATACCGCATGTTCGCCGGTGCTCTCCAAGGTCGTTGGGAGCACTACACTCGCAAAGCTGGAGACACTAATAATGACGAACGATAGGGGCGAAGACTCTGATGATGAGGATGAGAACGATTCTGGTGACGAAGAAGAGGACTGGGTCCCCAACGCACCGCTTCTCAAGCGCGTTGTCATAGACGGTGTCTGTTCGCTCGACTACGATCCTCTTCACCCCCAACTCCAGGAGTTCACCATCTTGACTGTGATCTACCTCGGCTCCCTCGCAAACTTGTTGCACAAATCAGAATGCCTCGAGGTCCTGTGGGCGGAGGAGTTCAGAGAGTTCAATTGGCCCTCAGATGGCGACTCGGATCTCCCCATAGAGCTTCCGCTCGTGTGACATCATCTTCCCTTCTCCACCTTTCACTACACCACAGCGTCGAGGAATTGGACACCGTCGACCTGCCAAACCTCCGTACCCTAATAGCCGGCGATCCTGAAGCGACAGGGGCATCCGCCGTGGCACCCGCCGCACCCTACCTTCAATCCATCTTCGAGCTCGTTCAGTTCTCCCACTGTCCGTTGACGAGGCTCGCGCTTCTGAATTGTGATTTCGCAGTGGGCAACCTCCTAGAAATATTGAAACTGCTACCCCTTCTCAAAATGCTTCGGATCAACTTTGGGAGTATACGGCTTAATGACGCGTTTAACGGGAATGTCGATAGGGTTTTGTCGTCGTTGACGTCTGCTTTGGGAGAGGTGGATAAGGAGTCGGAGGCGTTCACTCTAGTTCCTGACCTCGAAGAGCTAAGAGTCGACTTTTACGATAAGATGGAGGTTGCTTCAGCTTTCAACTGGAGCTTCTACACTCCCAAGGTTGAAGCAGACTTTGGGACGAGACAGAGGCGGAACGGGAAGTTCACGGCGAGCTGCACTTTCAAGGGAGAGCCTTACTTTGGTGTTACGCTTCGTGGGCATTGGGATTGTTGGAACCTGATCCGTGTTAAGCCACAGTGACTCTCATTTTATGTTTATACTCGTCCAATTTGTATACTAGGCAGTACCCAATTTCTTGAATCCACTTAGTCGTTCGACCTGACGCGCGTTGATCACAATGCATCAACCCATGGCAGTGCAAGCAGCGGATGACAGCGGTGACCTTTGACGAGCTCATGCACTTCATGTACTATCGAAGAGCCGGGCACTACATACGCTGTCAACAGCTTCAAGGACGCACTGACATCATTTATAGAGTGACTTAGAGTCCCTGATCTCCGTGCGCACGCCGCAATGCAACCCAATCTGAGACACGCGTTGTCGAGTACTCTCCAGCGAGCGATCGATGCAGCGTATTTGACCGTCGTAGCTTGTTCCCGGCAGTATCACGGAGTGGCGGTCAGCTGTAGAACAACGGGAGCCGCAGCCCACCCAATCAGCCCAATACTGCATGGGCTGGTGACCACTACCATTCTGGCCCAACTCTTAACTCAGTCTGCCTCCAGTGATACAAGTCTGTGTTCATATATAATATACAAATTTTCCATACTGTCAGCCCACTCATCTTTCCTCAATTTTATTCCGTATTCCTGCATCCCCAGCATGTTTGGGTAGAGGGAGGTAACGAGTCTCTCAGCATCAGGACCAAGGCACCATGCGCCCCGTGTCGTGGGATTCTCTCGCCAGCTCCAAGATCCGCAACCCGTCCCTCGACGTCTCGGGCTTCACATAGAGCTCAGCCGTCCCCCGAATGGCAGCCACAACGTTCTCGTACAAGCCCCTGTACCGGCCAAGCATGCTGGGATACTTCCAATGTACAGCCCGCTCTCCTCGTCAAAGACTTGACTCTTGGTGTCGAATTCTTTCGCTGTCGATAGTGTCCCCCATATACGCTCGTCCTCGCGTCCATAGTCGGGATCCGATGCAGGCTGGCAAGGGGCGGCTATGGCTTTGGCTTCTTGAGGGTCTGTTCCGAACTGCACGTGAAACCAAAAGTTCAGGCTTGATTGAAGGAGGAATGGAGCAGGTTAAGCACCTTGAGATAAGTACCCCCGGTTCCCCTAACGAAGAACTTGAGGTTATCCTCCATGTGAGTGACGATTGCTGTCTTGACCGTGACCGTAAGGTTCTTCTGCTCGCCTCCGTATTGCAGAATGATGGTAAAGGTATCGTCAACCTCACTGTCCACCCCACGATTCGACCTCAGAAAGCCTGTCACCGACACCGGGCGCCCGAAAAGAACTAGGGCCTGGTCAACAGTGTGCGAGCCTCAAGTGTGACGATTAGTTGCGCATGTCCGTCGCCACAAGACGAGGGGAAACTCTCACCAAGCCCAAATGTCATCCCCTGACCAGCCGCGTACTCTTTCTGCGTCCAGCCCATGACCCACGACGGCATACGGAAGTCGAAATGCATCTGCGCGTCCCTGATTTCACCTAGCGCACCGCTCTCCACAATATGCTGCAACGTGAGGAAGTCACTGTCGAATCTCCGATTCTGAAAGACCGTCAACACTCTCCCCTTCTCCCTTGCCAGCTGAATCAGGTCATCCGCCTCCTTGCTCGTGTTCACAAACGCCTTCTCCACCACGACATGCTTCCCGCTCTCTAGCGCACGGCGTACAAATTCCCCATGCTCATGTGTACAGATAACCACCAGCTCAATTTCATCGTCCCCGAAAAAGGCCTCGGCGGTGCGGTGGTGCGTCGCGGACGGGAAGTCGATAGTGCAGTGTGTGCCGACGGGAGGGCGGGGCGAAGACGCAGGGTCGGGAGCCGCCGCGCGCTGTAGAAAGGCGCACGCCCGCAG
This sequence comes from Hymenopellis radicata, assembly GCA_015501595.1. NCBI lineage: Eukaryota > Fungi > Basidiomycota > Agaricomycetes > Agaricales > Physalacriaceae > Hymenopellis > Hymenopellis radicata. The sequence continues at coordinate 36,548 of JADNRX010000341.1, forward strand.
GTCCGGGTTGGGCAGAATGAAAGGAAGGTTGAAGCATTTGGCAGAACCTCCGTAGCCGATGAGGCCGACGTTGATGGGGGAGACGCCATGGTAGAAGCAGTGGGCTGCTTGAGCGAAGAGGTTTTAAAATCTCTGGGACGGGTTTAGCCGGCCCGGTAGTGCGAGGGGAGGGGAAGGTGCGAGGGGAGTGAGGGCGAGAGATGAGCGGGATCCTGAGAATCGTGCGTTAAGAAGAGAGCCCAGGAGAAGAAAGAAGCAAGCGGGCCGCACTGGCAGTGCTTCAGTATGTGAACCCGGGGTTCCCGCGATACAATTTTCCGCAGACTTTCCCAGGTTGCGCTTCCTCAGTATAATTAGCCTACGTCGACGAGCCAAACGCCAAAAGCTCGCACACGGATGTAGTCCAAGCCTCCATGCCCAAGAGAAAGCGTTGAAAGACGACAACGAGAATGTCGTAGGAGGCTGATGATGCTGGGAAGTATAGTGAAATCAACCTGGTCAACCACTAAGACCACGTTCAAATCTGTGAGATGTGGCAGCGAGATCAGATACAATGAATTGATCTCTGTCGTGTTCAACGATACGACACTGGCGTAAACCTCTCGTGGAGTTCCCATCGGAAGGCGTGCTGCCGAAACGGTGTCTTCCGCACGTACTGAGTGCGACAGACGTCAACGGAAGTGAGATGAGGGAACTGTCGGAGGGTGTTGAGTACTGAAGGGGAACCATAAATGTAGAAGGTCTCTTGGTGGTTGTCGTCGCCGTCCAAAGAGACATGTCCAAAAGGGATATTATAAAGTCCCACATGCCCAGGATTGTCCTCAATCCTAAGGCAGAGGGAACGAAGCCGGGGAACGCGTCCACGAATGGCCGAAAGAAAGAGTGCCTCGTTCTGCATGTCCCCAGTTTAAGGAGTGCGCCATCAATAAAGCAAGCAGAGAGGTGAACATCTCCGAGCATTCGACCGTCCACTTTAAGATTGCAAAGCCAAGCGGTACGTTGCCTGCAGGCTTCAAAAGCGTGCGGACCTGGGGCGGTGCATTGGATGCGATGATTACGAACCGGGACCACATTCGCGGGAAGCTATGAGAGACGACGCGCCACTCGTGACACACTTGTCCAACAACGTAGTGCGTGTCTTCCACATCAAATAGGTCGAATCGGCCCTCGAGTTTAAGAAAGATCTCCTGGAGGATTTCGGGGTGGGGGGGGGGTCCACAAAGGGGCGAATATGCAAGCTGGAGCCGCTTCTTGCGCGCGACCACTGCGTCGTCGCCCTCTCGCTCCTGCGGTATCTTCATGCTCTTCCGCCGTCTCCGCTTCTCCGCCGCGTCATCGTTGATATCTGGCGAATCATTCGTGTGAAGGAGGCGGAGGCCCGTGGGGAGAGATTTCGCGGACAAAGCTTGTTGCACGTCTTTTGATGCAGCGGTTGGCGTTCTGGAGAGCTGATTGTTGGTAATCGGGCTCGAAGACATGATGATAGTGAAATTGTGTCGCAATCTAGTCTCCTTGTCAGTCAGAAATACGTTGAAATACACAAGACATACAAGACCTTCGTAGAAACAAAAGATGAATGACGGTCGACCGACTGTGATCCCGCTCTTATAGAGGTTGAAGATGCCAAATTCAAACAAACAGAGCGACCCATTGTTCACTGTTGAACGTTCAAAATGGGTCATTAGTGCTACCGGCCCTGTTGAAACAATGGCGCGTCAGTGTCCACAATGATGGGACATTTCTCGATCCTCACCTGGGAAGCAAAGACGCGCATTTGAGAGCCCATTCAGGTCTGGAATCGGAGGCTAGATCTTCGATTTCCCTACAACGAATTATCCCTGTTATATTTAGTAGGCAGACATCTATAGAACAGAATACCTTACCAGTTCATAAAGAATCCCCAAGTAGCATTCGAAACGTATGTCTTCTGTCGAGCCTCACGATAAGAAGTCGAAGTCTAGTCAGTGCGTGTGGCGGATGGATGTCCACGGCATTCATCTTGTGGATGAAAGGGGTCGTCTTCCGGAGGTTGTAAGTACACAAAAAGGGATGAAACTAGACTGGGCTGCAGTGTCCGCGGAAAGTTGAAATGCTGCTGGAGACATGAGCAGGGCAATTCCCAAGGCCTTGAGTAGCACCATACGGTGAAGGAGTGCCGTCTCGAGGGCCTTATGCGTGGACTCTAAAGACGCCTTTAATCGATGAGATTGTCTCGTACAAGACCAATTCCAGACCTCCTAGGCGCCTCCTTACGCGACACAATGGCGTGTAGGCCAAGTTGCCATTTGAAACCCACGGCGACGGCGAGCGCTGACAGTTTAAATATCATGCTTCAGGTAGGGAGAGGGCCACCTCCACGTTGCTTTCGAGGCCGTGGTAAGGGTGTGGGCTGTATCGGCGATGATGGTACTCTGAGCTTGTGAAAGATTTCCTGGAAAACCTCCTTCGGAAACCTTCGGATGGCAGACCGTGCGCCTAAAACGTGCCGCGAACGATCCTGCAACACGGTGCGGTCGTCCTTCAATCGTTGGAGTATAACAGTCTTTTTGCGATCCTCGGATGATGACAGCGAGGCAATTTCGTCGTCGAGACGCGTGAGGTGCGTGGAGAAGAGAGTATGGAGTTCGTGTAAAAGCGGGATATCAGCATCGGATGGACAGTCGTTAGATGAGAGCAGGTTTTCTATAGCGGCAGGCAGAGCATTTGGACTTTCTTGGAGCGCATCGGGACGCCCGGACGCGTAACCGTGGCGCGGTGCGACTGGGGATGGGAAGGTAAGTGAATCATCGCCTGCGACAGCAAGAGGGTTTCTTACCATGAGTGGATTGAATGTATTTCGAAGCCTGATACGCACAGTCACCAAGCACAGTCCAGAATAGAGCCCTTGATAGTCGACGAAGAAGGCGAACCTTGAATTTGGCCTTGTTGTGACGCGGACACGTGGGACGTGCCTGACGATTGTGGCGTTCGACACACACACACAACCGTGCACTGAAGAGGCCTATTCGAGGTCACCTAGTCAGTATTCTACTGAGACCACGAAGTCTATAATCCGGTAAGTATAATGTAAGTATAGGAAAACCAGAAAGGAAAGGAATGAGAAACACTTTGGAAACACTCCATAAGTTGGCGGCTGCACCTCAAGAGGCTCTGCTCTGCTACTGAGACGTGAACAACATAAATTACTCTACTACCACTGTACATACATACATACATATACACACCCCGATAACAGATCTCCATATCAGTACGTCACCATAACAGAGCTTCAATCTAGCAGTCGGACGCGGCGCATAATAAGCAAACCACTCTTACGCATCTTCTTCCACCGCTTCCTATCATCAGCATGAGAGACAACATGAGGGAGCGACCCAACACGCTTGCGGTCCCGCGCAGCATCACAGCCTTGAGCGCACCACGCTCCTCACGCATAACAACCATATCCAAAAATGCCGCGTTAACGAATGTCCACATCGGAGGCGACACCGTACTAGCAGACAATCGGATGCACAGCGTCTTCAGCCGCGGCGCATATTTCAGCCTCGACTCACTTTTCTCTACCAGGCAGCGCGTCAACGCGGCCATCATGTCGTCAAGCCCCGGCAGCTCCCCAGACGAGAACCACAGCTCCTCCAGATCCGGGACGAGGCCCAACAGCACACCCATCGAGTCGTCGTCCCATTCCGTGAAGCACAAACGAAGAGAGGTAAGGCGACAGCGCGAGTGCTGCAGGAAGCTGATAACACAGGGAAGTAAACCCTGGATGAAACGAAAAAAACCATCATCTCGGCCGACACCCAAATAGGTGAGGTTGGGTAGGGAGATAAGATTGACGTCGTCACCCTCGGCGACTGAAAGCCACGTGAGATTGGTGTATACGGATCGGGGGGCACTAGACGGAGCCTGAGGAGGTGCGGGCCATGTAACATGAATACCATCAAGGAGCGAACGGCCATGGAGATTAATGTGCACCAGCTTCGGATATACGCGAAGGATATCGGATAAGGTAAGAGTGCGGCAATACATGAAATCGTTTATGCTAGGGGCATTCTTGACTTGCAGATGCTGGAGGTTCCGCTTGTCCAACAGCACGTGGCCCAGAGGAATTCTGCACAACTCCAACATGTGAGAGCTCCGGCGCGATCTCAAATGCCGAGACCACGTCTCTGCGCTCATCTCCCACATCCTCCAGGCACAAGTTGATTGACATGGCCTGCAGGTGAGGAATCCGCCCACGGACATTTCCAAGGAGCAGCGCCTGTGCGAAAGTCATTCCTACGAACTCGGCGGATCGCCACCTCGACGAGTATTCCATCAGGACGGAAAGAAGCTGCGTAGGGACCTCCGGCTCAACATCCCCGCGACCTTTGAAAAAGAAGGTGAGAGGAATAGTGCATGAGCGCTCCAGCACCGTACGGAGGTGGGATACGCAGGGCAACAAGGCCAATGATGGGTATGCAGGAATAACGAGCTGAGACCATAGCTGTGGGCAGCGAATGGATGCACGGCGCCATTTTTGGCACACCTGACCGACAATGTAAGCGGGATCTTGGCCGTCAAAGACAGTCACCCATTGCCAATCGGAACGCGCGGCGACGAAAATCAGTTGCCATATCTCTTGGGGCACTAGACGTATAGGTGAATTGACGGACTGGACCTGCTCTCGGAGGTGCTGCAAGTCTGCAGGCTGTGTATTTTGCTCCTCGATGGATGCAGACTGTTTCGATGGCATGCGCAAGGGTGCCGTGGAAATATGGGGTGTGGCCGTGGAGGCAAGAGCCATTGTGGCGTCTAATTCTGCAACGTGGTCGTCTATAAGACTGACACATTCTGAGATAATGACGGAGTCCTGGGATGATGGCGCATCGTTGGTCCGAAGGAGGTGCTGGATCGTTATGAGCAGGCGTCGAAGGTTTGGCGGAAGACATGTCGGAAGCAACAATGCTTGCTGAATGTCCTTCGACGTGGAGGCCGTGTCGTCGGGTGAAGGATTCTCGCTCACGACAACGCGAGATGGCGGCGACGCGGATGGCGTGCTGGAAAGCTGATTATTGCTAGTCGAGCTTGAAGACATCATGATAGCGGAGTTTTGTCGCAATCTAGTCTCCTTGTTAGTCAGAAATACACAGAAATAAACAAGACATACAAGACGACACTGGGATTGACTGTTGGTCGAAACAAAGCGGATAACGGGTAAAGAGTGTGTGATCCCGCTCTTATAGATGTTGAAGCTGCCAAATCAAAACAAACGGAGCGACCCATTGTTCACTGTTAAACGTTCAAAATAGGTAATTAGTACTACCGGCCCTGTTGAAACAATGGCGCGTCAGCGTCCACAATGGTGATGGACATTTCTCGATCCTCATTTGGGAAGCAAAGACGCGCGTTTAAGAGCCCAGTCAGGTCTGGATCATCCTACCACGCTCGGACAACAATTATCTCCCTGTTATAAGGTTTAGAAGGCAGATATGAATTGAACAGAATACCTTACCAGTCCATAAAGGGTCGCCAGGTAGCATTCAACATGTATATCTTCTGTCGAGCCTCACAACAACAAGTTGAAGCCTCCTTATTCCACAAGCTATAGTCACTGCGTGTGGCGGATGGATGTCCACGGCATCCATCTTGTGGATGAAGAAGTGGACGTCTTTCAGGGATGTGACTAGACTGGAGGTAAGAAAGCGGCGGACCGCTGTGGACGTATGATATTAGGCGGTTAAAACGGGAACGCACGATAAAAATTGCATGCAAGGGGTCTTATTCTGGTATACGCAAAGGAAAACTGTGTAACGCGTCTGTAGCGCGACAAGTTGTCCTCTGAAACCTGGCGCCAGTCTCCTCGAAATATTGCACCGAAAGGAACCACAGCGTCCCCACGGGCGTTCGGAGGCGGGGCTCCTGTACTAGCTGTTAAAACGATTCAGGTTGTGAGCGCCTGCTGTAGCTGTTTGCAAGGTTTGTCGCTGTCATGGAAGGAAATCAAGCAGGCCGGCGTATGCCGGTCATGGTTTGCCGACCACCTTCATCGGCAACGACCACAGAGACACGTTCTGGATCTGATTCCTCGTACGCACGCTGCAGCCACCGCCATCAGGTCAGGCCGACATGTACGCATGGCTAGATAAGAACAATGGACAGATGCAAACTGGAGTCAAATTCGAGAATCGCCTCCACTGCAGGATGCTGGTTTAGATGCAGAGTCGGGTTGTCGAGACAACGGCGTTGCCTGAGATACTCAGGATTTGTCGGTATGACCGCGACAAAGCACAAATCCGGACGAACCTCGTGGTCCTATAGCCTCAGCGCGGTGTCAAGACTCGTACGCTCTTCTTTGATTCCTCGGCGAATGAATGGATGACGAATATCGTGTTAACTATTGGTATTTCCCCGGTTTGCACTTGGATCTCCTCGTTTCTGACGCATATATCTAGGCGGATATCACGAGAATGTCACAGGTTCTCCCATTTGATGAGCAGCGCTTTTATCGTAGCGAACTCGTCAACGACCTCGCTGGCGCCGTACACAGCTACGTCCCCTAATGGGTCGGGATGGCTTAGCTGCATCGAGTTTCACAGCCTCGCATGAAATCGGAAAGAGCATCGAGTAAGAACAGATCTACGTTTACTGGGACGACGTGAAACATTCTACATCCTACCCAGTCGTTCCATCGCTTGTTTTGTAGAATCATATAGCACTTGCTTCAATCCATCCCGCACATTTGCTTCAACATTCGCCTCACATTTCAGGCCTTTAGCGTGAGGTACCGCCAGCGGGACTAAGAGTCTGAACGGTTAGTAACAGGGAACGGTCCAGTTCTAGGTCCGCCTACTTCGAGGGTCGCTCGTCTTCTGCCAACGTCGCTTAATAAATAAGATTCCCGACTCTACGGTCATGGTGATACACTTGGGAGATCCCTTGTGGAGCGCAGCGGTCTGGTTCGACCATCTGAGTGTCCTTCATCTCCGTCTCAGCTATTCTATGATACTGACCAGACACGTTTCTATGAGTGTGATAAGGTATATTGCGCCACACGTTCTAAACCCCCGGTTCCCGACGCGCAATATCCTGGTAAGTACTCCTCGTTGGCCTTGAGAGAATTTCGACGGACTCTTCGATAGTTCAACCGTTGGAAGTTAAAGAAATTTTGTCAAATGATGCTAGCATGGAGTCAAGTGGGAGTAGATAATATTTATTGGCCTACTATGGTGCAGCTGAAATGGGTATGGATGAAATACGAGATAAATGGGCATACTACATAGTGCAAGTACAGGTTTAATTACATGACAACAGTGACCTCCAAAGTGAGAGCAATGCCTCCGAGCCGAAAAGCCTGTATGATACTTTGCTCGCGAGAGGCGCTGTTCAGGAGCTGTGCCTCATCGGGTTCCAAAAACTCGAAAGACAGGCAGAACTGTCTGAGGCAGGGCAATGAAAGGAGAGGACCATTGGGGGGCAACTTGGAAGCCTTGATGATGCCCATGAAGTCCATCAACGATTCCAAGCCAACGCGAAGCCCGCTTTCGCGTCGCCTCCCCGCTTTATCTTCGACGTCATTATCATCATCGTCGGAGTCGCCGTCCTCCGAAGACGAATCAACTCCATCAAAGTAGTAGAAGAAGTCATCGAACTCGATGACAATTTCTTCTAAGGTTGGCGTAAGGCAGAATATATCCACCAACTGAAGACAATCACACTGACAAAGCAGAAGAGACAACTTCCGAAGAGGGCATCGGGAATGTTCCAAAAAGGTGGCCACAGTGAGCTCGGGGCATACAGCTGTCGCGAGCTCGAGCTCAACCAGATTCGGAAGATCGAGAAATTCCAGCTGGTCATCGTGTATTACCTTCCTCATAACTCATAACTCATAACTCACCGAGGCTGATATGAGTGATGGTCTTTAACATCCTGCGCCTCCCCGCGTCACTAGACGACGATGTTATTCCGAAAGCCGTCAGACTCTCCAGCTTCGGACACTGGCCAAGCATCTCTGTAGTGAACCAACCCGACGGGTTGACGAGAGAAACCAACGAGCGGGTGTCCATCATCTGCATGGGAGCATAGTCGAGCACACGGGCATAGTCGATGTAGACCGCGCGTAGGCGTGGAGCAGCGGAAAAGGCACGAATGTCGACTTGCACGCTATGATCGCAATCACTGATAGTAAGAGCCTCAAGGTGAGGTAACCTCTCCGTGACTGTATCGAGGGCCCTCGTGCAGCTTGCTACGAGCCCGCGAAAGTCTGCAGAGACCCAGCGCGGTGAGACGTCGGTAAGTACGGCCAACAGCTGCAGGGACCTGGCTTCGAAGAACGGTAGTATGAGCTGTCCGTGCTGGTTGTAGATCTCATGCGCGAAGTCTTCACTGGTCATGTCAATGCCGCTCATGTCGAATGTGATGTGCAAAGGGCGCTCTCCAGAGCGATATACGACTTCACGTAGAAGGTCGACAGAATTGGGACACCAAACCGCGGAGAAGACCGTGACCGTGATGCACCTCCAGAGGTCATAGCACGACGCGGCGACTTGAGCCCAGTTGCGACAAACACGACTGACTACCCATTGGGCAGCGGACGGGTCGCAGACGTCGCCGGTGGGAAGAAGGCTGAACACCCATAGTAGGAGCTCGGTGGGCAGGGCATGAATATAGCACGTCTGAGCGTCAAGGGAATACGACGCGGGGAAAATGCCGTGAGGTGCGGAAAGCGCAAGACTGTTGTCGTTGTCGTTGAACGAGGAGGAGGACGACAACGGCAATGCCGGTAACGAATTCATTGTGATGCTCATAAATGGGTTGAGAAGTGAGCTTCCTAGATACCGCGTTAGTCGGTTGGCGGGTGAATGAAACAATGCACTAAACTCACTCTAAGGAATAGGTGTTGGCGGGTCGGTGGTGGTTGTTGGGAGAGAACAGTACAACCAGGACGTGCCAATTTATTGTTGATACAAAGAGTAACAAACAAAAGCGACGTGACATTTCTTTGTTCGCCGTTTTGGGTTTGTCTGTCAAGACACTGTGGCCACGGAGACGCACTTGATTGCCAAGGGTGAGCCTGAGGTTGTCCTTGGCGAATTAAGACAAGAGAATCTGTACTTCAGTGTGTTAGTGCCAGTAACTAAAAGTGTGGCGCAATTATGATACCATAATAAATCCTGCGCCCAGTGACGCGATGGAGAATCCACGACCGCACCCACCAGTTCCATAGATGACTCTGTGAAACGTTTCTCATCGAGCAAGGCTACAACCCCCGGAACTGAGGCTGAGGAGGTGATCGCCGAATGAAATCTACCGGTTGCCACGAAGGGATGAATAATTCTGTAAGTTCCATTCTGAGACATGGGCAGTATGAATCAGAAAAAGTACAGACCTCATTTCCTGTCTGACGGTAAGATGGTATATGTCACTACGCGGAAAATGACAGGCAGGTGCCCAGAGAGCAAGACCGGCGGAACTAGAAGTAACGAACGGTATGCGCCCGAGTACTGGCCACCATGCAAGCAGTACTTCGGAAAGGCCAGATGACTATAGCACAAACGTCTTGTCATTTGGACGACATCGACACTCTAACATGCGCGTCTGCGAGAACGGACTCGGATCCAGAACTCCACGAGAGGAACCGTATCTTCCGCCGGAGTCGACAACGCGTCAGATGCCCATGAGTAGTCTTTCTGTTAATGTGAGGCAGAGTGGATGAGGACTAGACAAGACTAGACAGAGAGCGTCGAGCGCTAGTGTTGCCCTCCACTGGATCGTTCTGGAAGGGGCCCTGTCAGTCTAGTCAAACGTGAGCCAAAATTTGACGAAGGATGAGCACGCCTTATGAGCGTCGCAACTTGCGAGAGGAGACGAGACACTGTGGAAGAAGGGAAAGATCTTCCGGCAAACACCGATGATACCACGTTGCGGCATTTATCATGAAAATCCACGCGTACCAGACGCATACCGCACTAAGTCTCAACATGCTATTCTCTACGACCCATAAGTAGCTTCTGGAACCATCAAGTGTCTATGTAATACTACAGCAAGTTATCTCACTCTTTGCCCGATTAGTGACTTTATCGACACACTCACTCTCTTCCTTCGCGTCCCACTCTAAAACTCCTGCTGCAATCAGAGCCCGCAGCAACATTGAATTTTTGAGCGAGGTGCTCTGCCAGAGCGCTGGAGACGTACTACCCATGATCTCCAAAGTCTTGATACCGCGGCGTCCAATGACAAGCTATAGTCCCTGGGCGGCGCGCCATGCCCAAGCATCGGGATCAACGCATGCGCGAAGCCCCAGACCGGCTCCACGTCTTCCACACCGACCCATCCTTCTTCGCGTTCGAGCCAGCATCCTTCCATACCTGGAACGCATCATCGAATACGACAAATCGCGCCTGATCGCCTTGATTCCGCGCGTCTGGTCAGAGTCGGGAGGCGCATAGCCGGGATTCACGCTGAATATTCCACCGACGACAACATAATTGTCATTAGGAGGTACCCGCGCCAGAGGCAAAGTCGCGTTCGTTGCCGGACCCAGCGTCGTCCCACACCTTTTCCAAGAGGCGACATCTCTGAGCGCATCATCTTCGATAGCGTGGACGATCATGCCCATGGGCGCATCGTGCTTGTTGTATTCGGCACCTTGCCCAAGTAGTACCAGTCACTCTCGACTGCCGAACGAGTCAACAGTGATAGCGCGGAGAAGGAGACTGACGACTTACGATCCGGGCGCCAGCTGGATAGGTCGGTCTTCGCTCCAGAACCCGAGTCGTCTGCCATCTTGTTCGAAAATCTGACATATTTGTACACCAAAGCAGCCGATGGCACGTTTTGAACTTGAGCTTTGTCGACGGTAGGGTCTTCCATGAGTGCGTGCGCCGGGGAAAGACTCAGTCGACTAGTCAGGCGTTTGACCTGTATTTATACGCAGCCTACAATTCGTTCGTGAGCGAATAGCTCTACAGTGGGGCTTGTGATATCGCGAGATTCTTGAGTAATTCATCTAGGACAGAAGCGACTCCGCGTCGCGTTTCCCTAGGGGCCTGTCCGGTGTCACTCGATCCGGGGCGTCTTCGATGGAAAGAGCGAGCGGTTTTTCGGTGGGCCGGAGGGGGCTTTGGTTGCCTATGCAGACATGAACTGGATGGACTTGGAAATTCTGACAATGACTTGAGAGAGGTGTCTAGAGATGGCGGCAACAGGAAAAGATCTTCCGGCAAATGCCGTGCCAGTCAGCCTTCTACTTCTTCGACCTTTTTCAACCCACATCTATTCATTCAGCGTTAATCGTCCGAGTTCGAAAACCAGCACGATTTAGCCAACAACAGCCCCGCGGGGCTGCCGGAGCTCCAACTCGAAATCATTGTGACTGTATGGTACATAAGTACACGGGTGGTCGAATGAGAAATATAAAGTGACGAGAAGGAATACGCAGCTATAGGTACTAAGTGGTACAGCTGAGACTTAGTAGATGTGAGGAAAATAAATTACTCTCCTACTGATAAATACATACGGCACACGCTCCGCTAACAGATCTATAGACCTCCATTATCATATCAGTACGTCGCCACAAGCGCGTCGATCAACCCCTTCCCACACAAATCGTTCCACTGCGCCCTATCCTTAAGACACAAATGAGGAAAAGCCCTAACAGGCGCCCAAAACTGCCCGCGCATCCTCACAACCTCCAACGCACCACGCTCCGCACGCATAGCGACCACGTCCAAAAACACCTTGCTGATGAACTTCCAGCTCGGGTTCGACCCCTTAGCAGACAAGCGAATACACAGCGTCTTCAGCCGCGGGACATACTTCAAATCGTCACCTTCAATCTCTCCCAGAACGCGCGTCAACAAAGACATCTTGTCGTTGACACTGGGCAGCCCCCAGACGAGATCGACAGCGTCCGCAGATCCGGGACAAGTCCAAGCAGCACACCCATCGAGTGCTCGTCCCACCCTGCGCAGTGCAGATGAAGAGAGGTAAGACGACAACGCGAGTGCTGGAGGAAGCTGATAACACAGGAGAGCAAACCCGGAATGAAATTCGGACCATCTGAACCGACGTCCAAGCTGGTGAGGTTGGGCAGGGAGACGAGGCGCAGGCAGTCCCCCTCACCGACGCGTAGGAATGTGACATTCGCGTGAACTAATCGAGGAGTATCGGGTGGAAGAAACGCGGACCATGGAATAATAGCACCAAACGTTTGTCTACAACAGACATCGACGGTGGTCAGATTGCAAAAGTCACCAAGGATATCGGACAATGAAGGAGTGCTAATGACCTTATCGGGGTAATTCCCGACTCGCAGATACTGAATGTTCTGCTTGACACGAGAATCCAACACCACCTGCTCAAGCTGGACACAACACAAGTCCACTCGCGTGAGCTTCGGCGCGATCTCAAACGCAGAGATCACATCGGTGCGCTCAGATCCGCCACGCTCCAAGTTGAGTCGCATGGACTCCAGTAGCGGAACACGTCCACGGACGTTCCCAAAGAGCTGCGCATTAGCCAGTGTCATTTCCAAAAACTCGGCGGATCGCCACCTCGACGAATACTGCATCAACACTATAAGCAGTTCCTCGTCAACAATTCCACAGCCGCATGTGAACACAAAGTCCAAAGGAACATTGCGAGAGCGCTTCAGCACCTCGCGGAGGCGGGACACGACGCCTCGCGACAAATCCACTAATCTTGACACGACGCCTTGCGACAAGTCCAGTAATCTTGGTACAGAAAAGAGGACCCGAGACCACAGCCATGGACAGGACTGGGATGCGTGGTGCCATAGTTGGCATACCTGGCCGACCGCGTAAACGGGATCCTGCGGATTGAAGACATCTACCTGGGCGTCATGAGTACGGACGAAGAGGAAAACCTCCTGCCAGATCTCTTGTGGTATTCGACGGACAGCCGAATTTACGGAGTGGACTCGCTCTCGAAGACGCTGCAGATCTGCACGCTGTGTCATTTGCTTGTCGATGGATGGAGACTGTTTCGATGGCATGCGCAAGGGTGCCGTGCAAATATGGGGTGTGGCAGTGGAGGCAAGAGAGATTGTGGCGTCTAATCGTGCAACGTGGTCGTCTATAAGACGGCCACATTCTGAGATAATGACGGAGTCCTGTGATGATGGTGCATCGTTGGTCTGAAGGAGGTGCTGAATGGTCATGATGAGGCGTTGAACGTTTGGCGGAAGAAGCAACAAGGCTTGCTGAATGTCCTTCGACGTAAAGGCCGTGTCGTCAGGTGAAGAATTTACACTCACGACAATGCGAGATGGCGCCGACGCGGTTGGGGTGCTGGAAGGCTGATAATTGCTACTCGAGCTTGAAGACATTGTGATCGCTGAGTTTTGTCGCAATCTAGTTTCCATGTCAGTCAGAAATACGTTGAAATAAACAAGACATACCGCGCCGCTGAGATTGAGTGTTCGTAGAAATAAAGAGGACAACAGTCACGAGAGTGAGATACGCTCTTATAGACATTGAAGACGCCAAATCAAAACAAACAGAGCGACCCATTGTTCACTGTTAAACGTTCAAAATAGGTAATTAGTACTACCAGCCCTGCTGAAACAATGGCGCGTCAGCGCTCGTCCACAATAATGGTGATGGACATTTCTCGATCCTCACCTGGGAAGACGCGCAGTTAATTTTTGAGAGCCCAGTCAAGTCTGAATCGGAAGCTGAATCCTACCACGCTCGGACAACAGTTATCTCCCTGTTATAAGGTTTAGCAGGCAGACATGGATTAAACAGAATACCTTACCAGTCCATAAAGGGTCCCTAGGTAGCATTCAACACGTATATTTTCTGTCGAGCCTCCTCGTTCTATAAGCTATAGTCTTTATCACAGGCTGAGAAGAGTGATCAGGACTGCGAGAGCTGTAGCCCTAGGATGGCCTCATTCAGTGTGACGAGGAATACAAGACGTTGAGAGAACAACTTTTCGACTGCAGGGGACGTAGGATGTTTCCGACGACGACGTGTAAGTAGCATGAGCGAGTTGGTCGACATGATGGGATGGAAATAAAGCAGTCCGGCAAATGCCGATCATGTCTTGAAGAGGACGACTTGAGGACGACCATCATCGACAACATGCTTCTTACTTGCTTATTTTTTGTGGCTATCACGGAATTTCCCTGCTGATGGCGTATGCCAATTGCTCGCACCGTCAGGACCTCGTCGCAAGCTGGAGTCTGGCAACCATTTCAGCCAACGCATGGGAGAATAAGAACGATGGCGAGACATGAAGCCCAGTGAAAAGTCCGTCTGGTGGAATCGAGCAGGATCGGGCCTCCTCGCCTGAGACTGTTCCTTGATCCTTTGAGATCCTTTGAGATCGCGTTGAGCTCATGGTCCCGTTCGTGGACTGTATTGAATCAGCGAGTTGAGCAGCATTTGATAGGCTTTGTTCAATTAATGGCACAAGAATATTAATCTTCGCTCACTTGCATTCAATGCCCCTCTCCCCTCTTGACGAGTTCCAATTCAAGGTCCGACACAATGACGCACATGGTCCGTGCGCGCAATATAAGCTGCCCACTACTCGGATGCGCTGCCAAGTTCCTTTCTTCCTTCCCCCCACTATGCAACCGCTATAGTCCGGCACTACTGTCTATGCTCTGCTGTCTCCATGCGCGCTCCGAAACGTACGTGCATCTCCCGCCTGTCACACCTGTTCTGACTTGTTTTCTATACCCGCGGCATGTATCAGATGTTCTTCGCGTCGGCGCAGGATTGAGCGGATAAGACGCGACGAAGCGCGTCAACGTGGTGCGTTCTTTCGATTCCCATGCCTCCCAAGTTCTGACCCCGTCTTAGAGCCCGTCATGGTCGTCGTATGGAGTATGGTCGGTGTACAGACGCGCCCTTTCCCTATGATATGCCCCAATGGAGCATCTTACATCGTGCGATTCAGCAACAACGACGGTACGGGCGCGCACGTCTAACCCAGGCGGTAGAATAATATTATACCGTATTCTAGTGTAGCCCGAGCTGTATCTGTAAACGAGCTACCCTGCCAATATACGATTATTTGCTCCCCTACAATTGGTAGTCATTCGAGACCCTGAAAACGAGCAGGATCTGAATGGATATGTCTTATGTGATTTCAACCGATATCAAACGATCTCACACGATATTTAGTCTCAAAAATCTGGTGAGATCTAGTGGAATCGAGTGATATCGCCATAACTCCTTTGACCCGTTCCCAAAGGATCTGACCAGACGGACTTTTCACTGGGCATGAAGGCTAGAATCAGGTGAGGAGAGGGCGGGCCACGAGGTGAGCGTCTTTAGTTTTCCTCCTACTATAGCTGATCTCCTTAACGAAGACGTCGACTTGGAACGCGTGGATATCCGCCACATATTTCTTCCTGACAGCGATAACCTCCCTCGGACGCTTAAACGAGTCGCCTGAAAGTCAAGTCTCAACGACTCTAGCTACGGATCCTTCTTAAAACAGGTTGTTCTTGCAGCACAGAGACCTTGTGCCCATTTCCAGCATTTCATACTGCTTCCCTTGCTGGCGCGGCTATATCTCATCATCTTAAAGTTAATGGAGCTGCACCACCACCTTACACAAATTCGGAAAGAGCATCGAGAACGATCTCCATTACTTGGGCCAACGTGAAACAGTTCACATCGTACCAATCTTGTGTTACCAAGGATGGCGCGTCAATACTTGATTGGTTTCAAGCATATTCGCAAACCCCCGTCAATGCAATGTTTATCGTGCGTTCCTGTTTCAACCGCCCAATATCGTAGGCTCACAGTGGTCTGCAGCCTTCTTATTTACCTACAGTCTCGTCTCATCTCTTTTCCTATCCATCTCGCGCTCGAACCAAACTACTGCGTCTCACAGATGCTCTCGAGATTGTATACACACGAAGCAATAGTACAATTTGGCTTATTCAAACAAATGTGCTTCATTCCTGGAGTTCCTTCCCAAGCCTACGCTACTCCGACAAAGATAATCCTCCTGTTGGCGACTGCCCTTCCACAGCACTGCGGTCTGGGCGTCGCTGAAGTATAAGTAATCAGGCGCATGGAGGACTGCCGCAACCGCCTCTAGTACTTTTGGAACGTGGAGACCGCAGCGGGATTCCTTAAGAAGATCATCGACTCAGCACGCAACATCCTCGTTAGACAATCACGCAAGTCGCCTCAACGTCGACCAGCGCATGACATCATTGGCAGAGCTTGGTATGGCTTCCCGCATCAAGAGTGAGAAGGTATGCTCACTTCCTCCAATGTCGTACCACAGAACTTTCTACTCATTCTCCGATTGTCTCAGGCAGCCAGAGCTCCAATAACATCCGCGTTGATCGACAAGATGGCTGCCGTGGACATCCACCCGCCACCCTCAGGTCGACTATAGTAAACGAGCAAGGATACTCTTGGCTTCAATATCGCCGTGAGGCGTGACAGAAAGATGTAGTAGTCGAATGCTACACGGGTACCCTTTATGGATCGGTAAGGTATTCTGTTCAATCCATGTCTTCTTGATTGATTGGACCGTTCATGTACCTGCCAGGCTATCCTTGAAATGCGCATCTCCCTACTTGTTTGTTCGTTATGCGACGATCGGAAACTTGACCATTGTGGACCACGCTGATGCGCCATTGTAATTTTAAATAGCGATCGTTACCCGTTTTGAACGTTTAACAGCAAACAATGGATCGCTCTGTTTGTTTCGATTTGGCGTCTTCAACGTCTATAAGAGCGAGCGCACACTCTCGTGACCGTCATCCTCTTTGTTTCTGCCAACAGTCGACCCCAACTTTCCTGTATGTCTTGTTTATGTTCATCTTATTTTCGACTGATGAGGTGCCTAGGTTACAACAAAACTCAACTATCATAATGTCTTCGAGCTCGAGTAGCGATATTCAGCTCTTTAGCGGGCCTCCCGCGCCGGCGCCATCCAGCATCGTCGCAAGTGGAAATTCGACGCCCTTCATTCAACAACCCTTGTCACTTTCGACATGTCTCCCCTCAAACATCCAAGGCCTTCTCATAACCATTAAACATCTCCTTCATACCAATCACCCGCCTTCCCCGCAGGACTCTGTTGTGATCTCGGAGGTTATCCGTCTCATAGACGACCAGGTTGCACGATTGGACACCGCGATGGCTCTTCCGTCGACTGCTCTACCCCATATTTCCACGAGACCCTTTCGCATGCCATGGCACCAGTCTGCATCCCGCGACGAGCAAAAGACACAGCGCGCGGACGTGCGGCGCCTTCGAGCGCAGATCCAATCGCTCAATTCGACTGTACGTCGATTACCGCCAGAGATCTGGCAGGAGGTCTTCCTCTTCGTCCGGAATCATGAAGCGGAAGTGGATGTCTTTAGTCTGCTGGATCCCGTCTACATGGTTGGCCAGGTGTGCCAACTGTGGCGCCGCGTATCCCAGTCCTGCCCTCGCCTATGGTCTCGGTTCCTCGTTTCCTCGACCAAGTTACTGAAGTTGTCGTGGTGTGTGTCCCGCCTTCGCATGGTGCTGGAGCGTACAGGCAGTGTTCCCCTCGACTTCACATTCTCATACCGGCGGGGCGGAAGATATAGCGACACGCGGGAGGCGCCCGTGGAACTGCTTACCCTGTTGATGCAATATTCGTCCCAGTGGCGATCCGCCGAGTTCAGAGCCATAACGTTTGCGGAGGCACTCCTCCTTGAAAATGTTCGCGGACAAGTTCCGGAGATACGTTCAGTGCGGCTAAGCCTAATCCGGGAGGAATTTGAACCTGAGCAGACAAATATGATATCGGCGTTCGAGATCGCGCCGAAGCTCTCGCAAGTGGTGTTGGGCACTCTCCCACTTGGACATGTGTTACTTGACTCGGGTGTCAAGCAGCAGCTACAGTATCTGAGGCTCGAACATCACGAACGTTCCGATCCGATGTACTCACACGGCACCCCCTCGTTGTCCGCAATTCTTCACGACTATCCCAATCTCACGACCGTTCATATCTCCTTCGAGGCCCGGGAATCCCGTGTCCTTGCACGGCCAACACCCCCTCCGCCGAGCGCGACTCGCTCTGTCTACCTCAAGCTCACAACCCTCGCTGTCTCGGAGGTTGAGTACCTAAACCACATCTCGCTGCCCAACCTCGTCGATTTGCACGCAGGCTTACACGCCAGGGAGTACATCCCCGGACTGCTTCCCTGTATCATCGGCCTCATCCAGCACTCGCGCTGCAGCCTTTTGTCTCTGCGTCTCCACTATCCGGAATGGGACGCGGCGTCGCTGGGTGCGCTGCTGGAGCTCGTTCCGGACCTGGAGGAATTGTCGATCTTGTTTGGGGGCAGAGGCATTGATGACATGCTGCACATCTTGATGCAGTATCTGGGAGAGCAAGACGGTGGTGGTGGCAGGCTGAGATATGTCCCTCGGCTGAAGACGCTGTTCATCCGGTTGTTTCAGAGAAACCGCCCACTGCCCAGGTGGACCTTCATCGATCCGGCTTTTTTGGATATGGTGTCCATGCGCGGCGCGCGGCGCGGTGGATTGGAGGTTGTTCGCCTGCGCGGCAATTGTGACGTTATGGGGATGTTCCCGAATCCCGCGTTTGATTGGGAGCAATGGGAGTATATGCATGATAGCGGTTTGCTTGATGTGTCTCAGCTGTGAGTTATTTCGACTGATCTTTATGTACTTGTGTGGCGTTTTGTTTTTGTTTCTCGAAGAGAGAGTAATTTATCTTTTCAATGTGGACCTTGAAGTATCATATCTGGTAGTAAAGCACTCCATCTGCCCTCTCTATCCGAGGTGGCAATTCGCCTCGAGGCTCGACTGACAGCATATCCGGAGAAGTTGTCCATCGAGCATGACTCTGACATCCTTTTCGGGGTGCTACACGTCGTTCGAGCACAAGCCAAGGACTGACTAGAGTGACTCGGAAGTTCTGGAATTGCGTGTGATTA
Organism: Hymenopellis radicata; assembly: GCA_015501595.1. NCBI lineage: Eukaryota > Fungi > Basidiomycota > Agaricomycetes > Agaricales > Physalacriaceae > Hymenopellis > Hymenopellis radicata. Next base: position 55,464 of record JADNRX010000341.1, read on the forward strand.
TTGACTTGCAGTACTCGTTTCATTCTTTACTGAACTAAGTACTGTGTACATCAACAACATTCTCCAGAATTGCAGATGAGCGCAGAGAGGAATGATATCACCACGAAAAAGTACATTACACTAAGCACCGAATCGTGGAAGCATCGAACATGTATGTAGGAACGTAGGAAAGTCCTAGAGTACAGCACCTTCAAGCCAATCCCAGCCAGAAAGACTAATATCCAATCCTTCACGGCGCATCTTGCTCAAAGCAAGGATAACGGTACCGGTAAAATTAGGAAATACCACTCCTATTGAAGGCCGAACTCCAAACAGGAAGCACGCCGTCCGGAAAGCTCCATTCCCTTCATACCTGCGCGATTGAAGCATTCCGACCAAGTTTGCGCCTACACAGGGCCAGCTCTGGTCCTCCCAAACAATCCGGGAAAAGACACCAACACTTTCGAGATTCGGGACAAGCCGATGCTGCGCTCGTCCATCCGCCATCTCCGACAAGACCTCTATCAAGTGCAACAGCACACCATCAATGCGTGAGACTGGCGTTGCCTTGGAATGAATTACAAGCACCAGATCCTTCAAACATGGGACCAGCTCGAGGATATCTGCGAGGCGAGCCCCCAATAATGATGAATCTCGTAAAATGAGGGTTGTAATAGAACACTTGGAGGCGTGTATGAAAGGTGCGAGGAAAGGAAGGGATGATACGGCGCCTCTGTCCGCGACTTCAAGGAACACGAGGGCAGGAAGAGACACTGAGGCAAGTAGGCCAGGATCCTTGATGGCGAGGTGCATAAGAGATGTATTCGCAATACGTAGTATGACCGGTCTTGTTTCAACATCGAAATCTGTGGTCTCAACGGAGCTGTCAAGGTGAACAAGATTGGGACAATGTCGGATAACAAAGAGAGGATCGACAGGATCGGGAAAGTCCGCATATGATCGCCAAGTGAACGACCTGAGCTGTGGGTATGGGAGCTCAAGGTGGGCGGTTTCGACTGTGGCGTGTGTCAGTTTTGGGGCATCCTCAAATGCACGAATAATGGCGGGGCTGCGATCATCGTCCACGACTTCTTCCCCGACAAAGGTCAGCCGCTTGAGCTCTGGCACCTTCCCACGCACACCTAGCAAATGCACGCCAAGATCGACCGAGAGCGTGAACGACGCGCATGCCCAGCGCTCAGAGTGTACCATCAAAACGTCCAATACGTCCTGTATCCTGCTTCGATCGACAAGACAACTGCGGTTCGTGAACTCGATGCGGAAGTCTAACGAGCAAGATCCGCTATAGCGCAGGGCAGTTTGGAGAAGAGCAACAGGATTTTTGGGCCGAGGATCTCCAGCCCTCATATGAGCGGACGTGATTTCAAAGGTTGTCCAAAGACGAGGGCATCGCGAGGCGGCGCGCCAGCTACGACAGACGCGGCTGACGAGCCAAGCACCTTGACACGGATCAAGAACCGCAAAGCCTTCGCCATCGTGAGTAAGCTTCAGAAATATTTCCTGTAGAACCTCCTTCGGAAACCTTCGCATAGTAGACAGTGCACCCCGAAACTGGCACAAACGTTCCTGCAACACGGTACGGTCCTTCTCCAATTGTTCGGTCTTTCTGCGATCCTGGGATGCTGGTATACAGGCGAGTTCATCATCGAGACGTGTGATGTGGGAAGAGAGGACAGCACGGTGTTCAATTAAACTGGGGAAGTCAGCATCGGATGGGGGTTCGTTGGAGGAGAGCAAGTCTTCTATAGGAGCGGAAAGCGTAGGCAGAGCGATTGGACTGTCTTGGAGCGCTTCGGGACGCGTATCCCTTGCGCAGGACGACTGGTGTTCCGCCTGGGCAGCGGCAAAGTCAAGAAATCATCCCTGCGAACCAGGAGAAGATTCTCTTACCATGAGTCTTGGTACGATGAAGGAGCAAATACGCGACACAGGGTGGAAGGTCGAAGAGTTGTCGAAGAGGAAAGACAACCTGTAATTTAGATCGTGGCATTGACACGTGAGACGTGTAAACGTGGCAAGCTGAAGGTGTCAGATCTTCAGAGGTGAACTAGTGAGTACTCTATTGAAGGTACAAAGTGTCTTGGCTTCAGTCTATAAGCCGGTATGTGCAATGCAAGTATACGATAACCAGACAAAAAAATAAAGAGAGCTGCTGAAGTGTAGTAAACAAAATAAATCACTGTACAACTATACATACATACACAACTTGATAGCAGACCTTCGTAGTGAGTAGCGCGGGTTGCCCGCGGGTATTTCGTTCTGGACCCCTACCCGTACCCTCGACTTACCCTGTTCCGTGGCGCGGGTGCGGGTTACCCGCCGAAACCATCTCGGGTCCGACTCAAATCGCCCGCCAGCACTACCCGTATACCATTACCTCCCATAGTTCATGCTCAGTGAGCATCCCTGGGCAATGGCACAGGGACAGTCAGCTGGGCATGATGATGGGTGGAGGTGTGGGAGCAAGAAGACAGCGGGTGGGAGCAAGACGGTGAATGGGAGCGAGACGATGATGGTCGGGAGTGACAAGACTAAAATGCAGTTAGAAGAGATAAAAAGAAGGGAAAAGATACACACTTTCCAGGGCTGGATGCGTCCGCGACGCCTTCCAGCCCAGAAGTCCCGCTTCTCGCTTGTTGCTGGGGAAGAATATGATGCGCGGGGGC
>JADNRX010000342.1:0-57861 GCA_015501595.1 Hymenopellis radicata
TCGCCATTTCTGTTAGTCCTTTCATTCAATCCTCGTCATAACTGACCTCAGCGCGCAGTAGGGCCAAGGCGGATGTAAAGCTCATCTTCGGGGGATTAAATGGATCGTGCCCAACTCGCTATTTCATTCCAGCCTCGTCCTCTGTGGAGGCGGATGTAAAATCGTCAGGGCTTCGCGCGAAATGTGGAGCTTGCACGACCTCGTATTCGCTCAAAGTTGACTGGAAAGACCTCGATTTTCCAATAGATGCCTCCTCTCATGTGTTCGTATACCTTTGAAGGCAATCTGAAGTAGCCTCCCCGTCATTCACCCCGCTTCATTTCATTCGCACTAGCTTCATCTCTGACCTCGCGCGCAGTAGTGGGGCCAGATGTATGGCGATCAGGGCATGCGCTAGCTACTCCTCTGCGCGTTATCCGACCTATCAACCTAGAACAGCAGAAGGATTACGGGCGATTGTCTGGGCCAACCGATGGATCATGGAGGTGATGACGTCCAGAACGCACTGGGCTAAACAATCGATTAGGATGTTATATCTGTTCTTTAGGCTCGGTACGTCGACCGTAAACCGTCGGGCGTGTTCTTTGTTCTAGTCTGAACACATTTTTAATTTCCGTCTCTCCTCGTGTATATCGCGTCAACGCCGACCCACACATACCCCTCAATGGCCGCCCCAAAACAGCGCCTTGCGTCTATTTATAGTAGATTGCCCGCCCAATCACACGCGGCAGAATTGCAGTTCCACGCACCGGCGTTCTACTGTCATGATCCACGCCACGCCGCGACATGTGTCGGCTTCCGCAGTACGTCCCACTTACAGTACACGTTATCCCGTCGTTACATTCATAAGCAGACGCACGCCCGCCTCGGTTCGCCGCGTGTTATGTGGCTCTCATTCAAGCTGCATGTCACAGAGAGTTATATGGAAGATTCTTCCTGCCGGCGGCTGGGATCATCGCGTACCCGGGCTCGATATATATACCCCGTGCTACCCTGGCACGCGCATCTATATTGAGTGAGGTGCTGTTAGTCCTTCTGCTTCTTTTCTCTATTTCTACAGCCGCGTCTTGTTTATCTCCTCCCATCTTCTACACGATGGCCACCACCACCACCACCGCAACGCTGCCGCCTCCTCTAACTTCGCGCACATGCCATTTCGCGCCCCCGCCGCCCGTCGGCAAGTTTGCGTTTGCGCGTCTGAAGAGCGATCCAAGGAAGGGCGTGCATCTCGTGAGGCTTGTCAATGCTGGTATGCGCAACCTTTTCTCCCTACTCTCTATTTTACCATTCACCTAATAACACGCCTAGATTCCGAAACGCCGACGACGCACCCGGAGCTCATCACGCTGCACCTCTTCCGGCACGAGTTCATCTCCATCTTCCGGCACGCGGGGAGCACGACGGTGCACCCCTCGGAGCTGCGCATCCTGCAGGTCGTGGACGACGCTTCGACGCGGTATGAGGAGGAGCATGGGGTCGTGTTTCTGGAGCGGCGTGTCGCGCTCGAGGGGATGCGACGGTGACCCACCTTGCGCTCGATATTTCCATCATTTGTGTCGGCCGTCCATCACGTATCCACCCCACGTTTACTGTATCTATTAGAACTCCATCTTTCATTCCGTTCTCGCTCCCACCTCTCCGCTAATACTACTCCACCCCACGCCATCGGCCGACAGTGACGGTCATACGCCCTCTCTCTTCAAGATTGAACCGCCCCCATCACGAGAGGCGTCGTACGGGGAAGGAGAACCAAGCTGGACTTCTTCGTATGCCGGAAGACCGCCGCTTTCCTCGCTACGAGGGGATGGATAATATTGGACCGTTCAGACCGGGTGGCATAATAAGCACATTATTGGGACCGAGCGACTGTTCGTACGTACATGTAAACTTGAGACGGATTTACGGTGTGCGATTTGCGATCACTGTGAGGATCAGAAAGAGAAGGGTGTTAGATCCGAAGACGTAGGGTCTGTCAGAACACTCGAATGATACCTGGTGACTATTAATATTATTTGCATCGCAACATTGTGTTGGTAGATGGCGTACTTTGATTGAATCATTAGAACGGAGGTGAGGTGGCAGGACTGCGTACGTGAAACAAGTGTGAAGGTGACCAAGTATTCGCGTGTTATCGACTTGAAGTAGTATATACAGAAGAGGATTGCATCGACGAGGCTTGAATGAAAGAGCTAAGTAGGTGAGTTCAAGGATAGCGCGTTAGGCAGGATCCATTTAATCCCCGACATCCGCCTTCGTTCCACTGCGCGGATTGAATGAAAGGACTTTACAGAAATGGCGATAATAGCACTCCCACGATTGACCATCCGTATTGCTGTCACTCCCTGGGCCTGATTAATGACTCCCAAGTACATGTCACGATTCACTCGAGTTGAAATGAGAGACGCGAGTGTCAATGGAGCCAGATAGATGACATTGACATAGCGGAGATCATGATGTTCCATTCGGGCAGAATGCCAGGAAGCTGGCAGTTTAACTTGCCCTGCGGAGCAGCTAGGCTCACCTTGAGAGACCGTTCAACCCGCTGGGAATGGGACGTCCCGCGGGATGGTACGTGCGCCGGAATCTGCCGCCCATGAGTCAGCTGGATTACCAGGGATCTAATGATCATGAAGCGCATCCCGCAAGTGCGCCAGCTTCTGGGAGGATACATAGTCAATAAATATAGTATGTACAAGGTGTACGTAGCCCTCCAATGTGACCGCCGTCATTAGGCCAGCGTGCCGCCGCTTTATGTACTATTTTAGGATTGGTGACATAAGCAAGTGCCACAGCGCTGTGAGTCCTCCAAAAACCTCGCATTACAATTCTTTGCCTATTTCATGAGTCTGTGTTCGCCACTTCCCCCTTGCTGTAGGGCCCGAGCACATCTCTGCTGATAATTCCTGATCAGCTTGGTGTTCTGTCGGTGTGGCGTAGGCAGTGGGGCAGTGGCAAGAAATACAATGTTGAAGCCCATTGCGTGATTTAACAATGTGTTCACAGAGAGGTATCCTAACGCGTCTACGGACTTCTGGGAGGCGGAGAATGTGAGGGTTCGGAAGAAAGGCGCGAGGTTCCGAGATCAGGCATATCCCATGGGACGTCCCACCCCAGCTGGTTGAATCTTCTGCACCTTGAAAGCTTGACGCCCGGCACTCCCCCGGGCCCCAACCAACATTCCTGGTAAGATATGGGGATCAGCTACGGCCCTCGGCTACTTGCATAGCCGGGCTTCGCTTCTTATTGGGGAACACGATCGCCAAAAATATTTATTCCCTTTGGCTTCTCTCTCCCGAACCATGGCCGACTCGCTGCGCGACACGCTGTTGGGCGTCCTCGGGACGGTGCTCCCCCCATGAAATACGTCTTGGGCTTCCTGCTGTTGATCAACATCCGGTCGTTTCCTCTCGTGTGGCATTGTGCGTTATTCCTTTTCCGGCTCGGTTATGCATAACCTGATTATTGCAATACAGTCCGCGTCCTGCCAGAGTTCATCGCGTTCAAGCTACGTAAACGGCTGTTTGGGTTGACGCAAAAGTATAAGAGTATCGAGGCGCAGTGGGCGGCGTCGCAGGCGTGGTGGGATCGCGCGTCGCCCATTGGGGAGAAGCCGTTCGAAGCTGTGTTGCGATATGATTGTTTTGCTAGTGCGTATCCGTCACGCTCGTTTAGCGCCATAAGCTGAAGTTCCTTGCAGCCATAGACGACTCGGACTTTAACCTGCACCTGAGCAACTCGTCGTACGCGAAGGCGCGTCCAATTATGCTTCCGATATTCCGACGGCTGACGCATCGCATTGCAGGCGCTTGATCCAGTCCGTTTCCGATGGGCCATCATGTTCACGCCCCAGCTATTCCGTGAAGACATTGGCGGCGTCCTTCCTCTTGCTGGTGAGCCTACTGATACCCATCTACTCGGCGTTCCCAACATTCCATTGCAGCCACGCACTTCCTGTTCATCCGCGAAATACCCATGCTCGTGTCCTACGAAGTCCGAATATACATCGCGTCCTGGGGCGATAAATGGGTGCGTATCTATCCCTCTATCCCATTTATTACGCGCCTGACGCTGGTATAGCTGTACGCCTACGCGAAATTCGTATCCAAAAGCAAAAAGCGACCACAAAAAGCCTCCCCGGGGACGATCAGCACCATCACCGCGCCCACACCCTCCACGAGCACGCCTACAGACCTGAACGCCCTCGCGGCCAAGCTAGCGCAGGAAGACGAACCCGACGGCGCGCTCGTGCACTGCATCTCCGTGTCCCAGCTGTGCTTCAAGATCGGGCGCGTCACGGTCCCGCCCGCGCTCATCCTAGCGCTCAATGGGTTCACGGCCAAGGACGGGTATGATCGTAAGAACCCTCCGAAGGCGTATCTGAAGCTCAGGGAGATGGGGAAGGGCGTGAAGGGTTTCTTGACGGGCGGGTGGAGGGCAGAGGAGGAGAAGTGGTGGGAGGAGGAGCTTGGTGGACCGGGCGGGGAGGTGAAGGAGAGGCTGAGGGATATGGAGGGGATTAGGCTGGGTATGGAGAGTTTGAAGGCATATCGAGGTATTTAGTAGGAGGTTTTGGATAGATCTATATTATGATTAGAATACTTTTGGATGCTACATGGCTACAATTACTACTCACTGTTACTGCTCACTGTTAGTTCCTCATGAACGATGACAAGTCAGGAAGGCGTAACTTGTGTTCGGGATTGGAAACGAGCCGAACAGGAAATGTTACCGTTACCTATGAAAGCTTCACGACCTCGTTCAAGGGAAGGTAGGTGACGCTTGATCCAGTATGTTTGTGGGTGCGCAAGGGTGTTTGTTCGTCTCGTTCTTTGCAGATGACGGACGCCGTAATATCGGAAAAACATATTGAAGAAACGCTCATTCTATTTCATCATCAATCAACTTGAAAACTTGTCACTTCTGGTTGTCCCCCTTTAACCTCGAACATACATGCCCTCCTTGCACTCCTTCATAAACTGACTAAACTCTGTCGACATTTCCTCAAAGGCCTCAGATTGCTCTTTCTCATCAAGCGCTGCCAGCGCCTTGCCCTTTTCCATGGCCCGCTCGACCACGCTGGCCATCATCTGCGCCTCCTCGCTATACACCACCTGGTCGTTATCCGGCATGCGCATGAGGCAGTACATCCCCCGCAAGCCGACGCGCTCGAGCGCAATGGGACACTCAAGCATGCCGTTGATCTTCACCGAATGATACGGCATGTCCAGCATCTCCTCGATGTTCGTACCGCGGCCGCCGCCGAATGCCGCGAGCAGCGCGAGCGGGTCGCTGGCCCCGATGTGCGTACCGCGGCCGGGGAAGCCGCCTCCTCCAAATGCCCCGCCTCCTCCGAATGGGTCGGCATTCGGGTCGGTGCTCCGCTGCTCGCGCTTCCACCCATTCAGCACCTGCACGGCCGCGCCAATCACGACGGCGGCGCCCTGTGCGGCCGCCGCGTCGTCCTCGGCGTCGACGACTGCGCGGATGCCTGCGTCGAGGAAGAACTGCTTTGCGCCTTCAGGTGCGAGCTTCTTCTCCTCGGCAACGGTGTGGAGATGCCCGAGGTAGGCGATGCCGCCGCGGAGGACCTTGCCCTTCCACCAGTGGAACCCAGAATATCTGTACGCCCAGCAGTTCTCTTTGACTTGTTCTTCGACTCCGGCATCCTCGTCTGTGTCAAAGTCGTCGGGTTTCTTTTTGATGCCTGTACGAATGAATTTGAGAAATAGTGCGCCGCCCATGATGGTGTGAGAGAGAAAAGGTGACTCGTGAGTTTAAAACCTTGTCTGACTTGTCTTAAACTCAAGGCGGTCCCGCCCTATCATGTGACAAGCGTATTCGAGTTAGACAACGCGACACCGCACAGTGTTATTAAAGACATCCGCGAACTTTTCGGGGACGATCACAGTGAGTTATTCGGTCTACAATCACCTTCTCTCATCAGTCACACCATGGAATCAGCTCATTTGAGGTCGCTCGAAACGACCTCAAGACTGTGCCTTGGAATCTATTGGAAACACTCAGCGACCTGGTATGAAACGCGATCAAGCAATGAGACAGACATCACGTGACCATGTTCCTTTTGTTGCTTCCTACCATCATCCTGCTCTTCGTCAAGCTTCCGAGTGTCATCGCTGGACTCAAACGACTTTTCTCTTCGAGGCTGTGTGTACACGCACCTTGGGAGTTCAGCAAGTTACGTGTCATTTGTAACGTTGACGCACTTATACTAGGTTAGAAAGTTTTGCGTCTGTATTGGCGGCGACTGCGATTCAGAAATAGACGCTCTTTGGTCTCTTTCAGGACGGGTGGAGTGTTATATCGTGCCATGCGAAAGATATATGTCGCGCGCACTAACGGACTTTGCAGTATCCGCATGCAGAGGGCGCTAAACCCATAGAAGCAGAGGACGTTTCTTATTCTGCTGTCGACCATAAGGCAATGGAGGCATGAAAAGACCGTCACAAGGGAGCGAATAGGGTAATGGATAAAGACTCGTAAGTTTGGAGTGGGAATCATGTTACGCCTATTCATTTGATTGTAGGAAAAAAGTGACGAGCGGCATGAGGACGGTCATGACCACTACTGGCGAGACTATTCATATGACTGTCATAGACTCGATTTTGCTACGTGTTCTGTCCCGCCGTACGTATGGATGGCTTTCAAGTAACATATACCCACAAAGCCTTCTTCGTAGCGACCGGCTTTCCGGATGCAAAAACTGCTCCCTACGTCTACGACCGGTACGTCCCCAAATTGTGGTGTCTGCTACGATTCGTGCTCATTCGTCTATCTTTCAAGTTCCGATGTATTACATGGAGGCAGTCTCAATTCTCCACTGTATAGTGTGCTTAATTAACACCAGGCGTGTCCTTTTTGCGCCTTTTACAATATAAGACGCTTACACACGACCTCCCTCAAAGTTCGAATCATCTATTTCCTCTCACAGTCGCCTCTTCTACCGTGCTGGGCTATAGGTGTAATGGCGCCGGAAGTGATGTCCCATGATCGTTTTTAGGGAATCCCCGCCCAAAACTGCTTGGGTGGGAGGCTAGTTGTTTCCTCTCTACAGCCGCTTGCTCCACGTCTTTACTTGACGTTGCCAGGCAGCTCCATTCCGCCTGTCGCCTTGAACCTCTCATGCACCGCTGGGACCGAGTAGCTTGTTGCTGGTGTATCTGCCGCAGATCGACAACAACCTCACCACTTCGAAGCAATACCTCGACCCGTGGGATTACCACATTGGTCTGCTAACCCCGCTCCCTGGTAAGACGAATACCTCCGAACTTCGTATGAGAGTAAAAGGTCATACTTGTTCATTGTGTTCCAGACGGCCCTCGAAGTGTATTGGTACGGCGAGAAACTATGAACCCATGTTCAGATGTGCTGCATCTGTACCCGCTGAATGAGGTCACGCCTTGGCGGATCTGTTCCATTTGCGCAATTTTGGGGTGCTTCCTTGCTTCCTCGTCGTTTCGCAGGGAATAATTACTGCTCGAGAAATTCCAGTGTCCACGCTATTGTTACACGGTATCGGAGCGTGGGTAGCCGCCTGGTCTGGACGCTATTGATTTCTCGTATGTGTACTTGACACCCATCGTCCTATTGGCCTCTAGCATCCGTTTATACCTCCGATATTCTACCAAGGAAAGCAGCAGTGGATTCGACGATGGGCAAGGACTGTTTGACGTTAACCAAAGGCTCACGAGTCCCCAACTGCTGATGGCTGGGCCTTGGATCCACGTTGACGTACACGAGAACCCCAGGGAAACGGAAGCAGGTTACCCGTGACCTACTCTGGATCTACTATTGTTCTCAGCGCTCCGAGCATAAATTGCTGGCACGGCTGAATCTCGAGGAGGACATGTCGTGCCCGTCGTGACCTGGGTTAGCCTTTCATAGTTCCATTTCCGAATGTAAGCGCTTTCATCTTGACTGCGACGTCTCACTGACATGCCTCGAGCGTGGACGCCAATCATGCCAGTCTTATCTTCTGCAAACTCTGCTCTGCCCATGTTCCCGCAGGAGCTGATCGACGAAATCGTCGACTGGGTCGCGGCATCGTCGTGGCAGAAACATGACCTCAAGTCGTGCGCCCTCGTCACCCGCTCCTTCCGCCAGCCCACGCTACGTCACTTGTTCTCCGTCTTGGACGCTGCTCGACTGCTGCCCACGCCTGAGCAGTGGAGACACTTTCGCAACATGCTCATCGCCGCCCCCCACGTCGCCCAGAGCTACCGCGAGATGCGGCTAGATGGCGAGCGTCTCCCGAGCACGGAGATACTATTAGTCGAAGATGTCGTGTCGCTGCTCCCGAAAATAGAGCGGCTGTTCCTGACTCGCGTCGAGTCGCGACATCTGTCTCCCAGAATCAGGTCGGCTGTCGGGTTGATGCCCATCACGACGTTCGGGACGGAGAACGGAGAGTTGGGACGGGTCTCTCAGCTTGCTACTTTGCGCAGGGAGTGCCTTGGGCGATTGGAGCATCTCCAATTGGATGCGAAGATGTTCATGGATGATCGCGATGTTATTCCGGCTTCCATCTCGGGGCCCAATACGTCCATGTGCCGTAGGCCTTCGTTGCTGAAGACCATCTCGCTCGTGTCATACCAGATTTCATCCATCTTGACGGCTATCCTCGACGGGCTTATGGGTGACTTGGACTGCTTGGAGGTCTTGGAGTTCCGATGCGTCGACTTTGGAAGAGACACGACTCTCCTTCCCAGATTACTTTGTGGAACGCCTTCCCTCAGAAGATTAAGCCTATTATTTGGCCCGCAGTGGTTAGGTTCGTTATTCAGCTGTTTGCTGAATGACTACAACAATTTCTTACGCGCTATAGGTCCACGCCCGTGTCTGTTGTACTCGATCCAAAACATCGAGATGTGCACATCCAACATCCTCTGGCTTGTCGAATCACTCTCCCTCCACAGCAGTCACAGCCCATCTCAATTGACGAGTATCGTCATACGCCTCTCGCCATCAATCTCAGAAAGCCACTTCCCTGCCGAGGATTGGCGGAGGTTTGATGAGGTGGTATCCGACGCTAGCGGTAGGCTACCGTCGCTGAGGGAGGTGTTAATCAAGCGCTATAACACAAAAGTTCATGGTGACGCACTAACAAGGATGTTGAGGGAAAGGTCGCCGGGTCTGTTTCGACTAGGCGTCGTACAGTTTGTCGACTGCGGCTTAGTAAATTATGAGAATTAAATGGCCACTTTGTTCTTGATCTTGATTCCATTTCTCTCGCGACCTGGACATGAGTTCGAATGTAGGGAGGAAAGACTCCCGTCCATCCAGTGCAATGCATATGTCTACTTAATTCCACTGGTATCTCACCTTCTTTGTAGTTATAGACAACACCCACTTTTACTTACACCTCAGCAATTCGTCCTATACAAAATCGCGTCCGTTTACTACTTGCGTTTCCTCAGTGACTACGATGGCTGATGGTTGCAGGCGGACTCACGGGAGCATCTCTACACAACGTGTTGCGTTGAACTATTGGATCTACGAACGACATACTACAGGGAAGTTGACAAGAAGCTAGAGGCAGAGCTTCCAGCTATAGAAACAGAAAATGCGCTCAACTGGATGTACTAAATTTAATTTCAAGCGAACGCCCGATTTCTCTCCGGATGCCCGGGCCGACAAATGATGCCAAGCCTTCTGAAGAAGTCGCGCTGCTTGGTTTAGACCGTCACTGACACTGACACGCTTATGCGACATTCTCATGCACCTACGCGCCCGTAGGCTCGCAATATGTGCGCTTGTATTCATACCCGCTATACTTCTTCTGGCGTCTTGCTTCCAGGTTTCTAATTGGACTCAAGCTCACGATCCACGATATGCCTACGTGTTGTACGCGACTAAACAAGAATATCTATGTAATGCTGTAGGTGTCCAATCTTCGCTTTTTATACTACACTTAGAGCTGCTCCGTTTACAGTTAATAAATTTCCGGCGCTTGAAAGCTTTAGATGCGCACGCCGACTTTGTTCTCGTCTATCCACAGGAATGGACGTCATGGAGCGCTTGGTTAGCAGGACGTCCGAATGAGAACATCAAGACAATGCTGCGCATTCTCGAATATCGTTTTGGGGTGCAGTTGCACCCTGTAGATATATTAGAAGTCCGGATAGGTGTTCGTCAGTCGTTATTTCTTTCCCGTAAGGATGTCTTCTAATGAACCCATTGTCTCAGGAACGTGGAAGGAAAGCCTCACCAAACTCTACATCCTCGGCATGACAGAGTACCGTCGGATTGTCTATCTCGATAATGACGGGCTGGTCTTGAAAAACATGGAGTATGTTTTCAGCATTGCCCTATCTATCTCTGTCCGGTTCAACTCACTGCTTCTCGCGTCCAGTCATCTATTTCTAGAACCCCCCGCCCCCCTGCTTTTACCTCGGGCGTATTGGATGCCGAATAAACCGTTCGCTACCCACATCATGGTAATTGAACCGTCGAAAGACCTATGGCAAGATGTAACCACGTACTTGGCCACATCTCCCCAGCGTGTCTACGACATGGAGGTCGGTTCCTCACTTGCGTCCTTCTCTGAGAAATAATGACCGAAATCCCATAGATAATTAACCACCTCTTCGCTGAGATTGCAAAGCCCTTACCCCACAGAGGCTATGCCATCAGGAAAACAGAGGATTGGTCTTTCTGGTCTTGGTCTTTTGGCAGAGGTCTTTTTTGGTCTTGGTCTTGCGGGCGGAGTCTTTCCGAGTCTTGGTCTTTTCAAGCGGGTCTTTTCGATCTTGGTCTTTTGGCAGATTTGTCTTTCCTATCTTGGTCTTTCGGCGGGTTTGTCTTTCCTGTCTTGGTCTTTTAGCAAGTGTCTTTAGTACCCGCACATCACCCGTACCCGCCGCTCGGGTATGGGCAACCCCGCTATTGCGCCCTCGGGTACAAAACGGGTGGTATACCCATACCCGTGAGGAACAGCTTATCTTTTCGTGCGCGCCGACGACCCCCGGGCAATTGCACGGGGGCTATCGACGAGCACGATGCACACAGTCAATGCCCACCCTGTTGTATAGCAACAGGGAAGGGACACAACGTGCGTACAGGAGGAAGATGAGAAGTTGGTGGGGGAGAACGGCGTCTGTGAGGAGATGGTAGTGTGGTTAGAACGAAAAAATATGGGCATACGCACTGTTTTTGGGCTGGGATGCGTCCGCGACGCCCTCTCGCTGGAAGTAAAACTGTTCGCCTCATTGCAGAGCACGAACACGATGACGTGGGGGCTATTCCAGCCTCTTGAAGCTTGTCATCGTCGTCCTGAAGTGCTGCTCCTCCTCCGGGAGGCTTACGCGTCCGCGTTGCTTGTCGAGAGTCGGAACACATAAAAGTCATCCTCGCGAAAACGGCTGTCGGTCCAAGGGCAAGGAAAATAGTACGACGTAGAACTGGAACAAGGTTAATCAAAAAATAATGAAAAGCAGATTAAATACGCACCGTTTGGGGCTGGATGCGTCCGCGACGCCGTCCAGTCCCAGTATCTCTGTGCGAGGCGGGGGGAGGGGGGGGGGGGGGCTAATCTGGGCGCTCGACCCACCCACGCCTTCCAAGAGTGTTGACGACTTGTCCTGAGGTCTGAGGGCTTAGACGTTCTAAGTCGTCCGAAAATGGCGCCGTCACAGAGACGAGTGCCAGAATGCGCCCGGAACGCATCCGAGGGCGCCGCGGCCGGCGCTAAGCCAAACGCACCAAGAAAACAAGTCAGATGTCGTGAAAGACAGATGGTAGAGGAAAAGCAAGAGGAGAACGATCGAGTGATGATCAGATGAGTGGCCCGTGCGCAGGACGCAAGCACGCCATCAGACCACGTGCATGTTCATTTAGAATTTTTCATCAAGTCCGACTTTCTGTCCTCTGCCTCTCCCCACGACGTGTCGACTTGGATCTCCGTCTCGTTGGGTCCCATGCCCGTGTTACACTCGACGTGCTGGATGCACGGCACCTAGGACTATGGACACGTTCTACAGGACGGCCGCCCGGCTCAGTGTCATGGATGACGATAAAACTAGCATGCTTGGTATGTCGCCATGCCCTCCTAGGACGACCACGAAAGCAGTGACCCTTATTTTGGTGCGCACCGTCAGCTATAATATGGATGACATCCTTTCGTCTCTCGCGCCGGTGCGTTGTCGTTCCTGCTGACTTTACAAACTGACGACCACCTTGTCAGACATTAAGTCGGCCATAGGGTCCTGACTTTTACTCTGCGCGGTAAGCTCTTCTGTCCGCTGGCTACTGCACACTCACCTCTTCACTATAGATACGTACAGCTGTCACCTTGGGCTCGAGTCCCGACCAGCGCGAGCATATACAACCACAAACAGCATAAGGACACGACTTTGACAGGACACGCTGATGACGGTCAGCACGAGAACACGACGACTGCAGCGTGAGGATTCGACAACGATAGCCGGCAGTGAGCACGACACAGGCCTGAGGCGCAACAAGAGGATGACGACGGCTCATATGAGGATGCACGACGACGGCTCACACGAGGACACAACAACGACGGCCTCCACGAGGACACAAGCAGGCAAAGATGCGACGACGATGATGCGCAGGAAGATGAGGCTCGACGGTTCGGGCCGTTCGGCGTATCGGACCAAGAAGGACATAGTAACAGCGAGCATGACGATTTCGACACTACAGTACGTTGGCGCCGCTTTTTCTTTTTTGAGCCTGCTGGTAACGACTATCACAGACCTAGAGAGTGTAACCGGCGTTGCTGAGGCTCGGCGTTGTTTTCGCTGCATGTTCCTTGTCGCATTTTGCTTTGCACCCGCTGTCATTATTAAAATATGGTAGTACATTGTAGCTAGCGTAGGGTACTATTTTGTGATTGTAGTTCGTATTTGAATGCATCTTTTTTTTCCCTCTCTATTGTGTGCTCTGCCCTAGTAAAATTACGAGCAAAAAGAGTACCAGTAAGACCTATAGCAAGATGTTGACTGGTCTTGCTGAAGATCAAAATTGTCTTGCTACAAGACCGCAAAGACAAAATGAGGTCTTGTGAAAGATATTGAGCGAGCTTTCACAAGACCTCGTGTCTTTTGGGTCTTTCCGGTCTTTCCGGTCTTCGGCAAGACCAGAAAGACCGAAAAGACCAACCTTGTGTTTTCCTGATGGCCCTCCTCACAGGCGAATTCCGCAACGACGATCCACGACACGAGGGGTATCTTGGAAACATGTCAAGTGCAGGATGGGATCCCTCACAAGAGCTAGATATGTCCCACTACGTCCATTTTTCGGATTGGCCGCTGCCCAAGCCGTGGAAACCTGTAAGAAAACAAGATCTGACGCAAGAGTTACCGAAGGATGGTGCGGATAGAGAGGTTTGGACGGGGTTGTACGATTTGTATCGTGAAGAGAAGTTGAATTTGTGTTTGCCACGCCGTTTCAATGCCATGTAGTAACCTTACCTACTGAGTGAAGCCACTGAAGCACTGACGAAACAGCCTACTCAGGGCTGTCGCCAACTTCCGCGGAACTAATCTGGTGCCATATCGGGATCCGGTCTCCTTTCAATTCGACCAATAAGATGACTTCATACACCTCGCACACAACGACGACCACGACACCATGACCGAAGGAGGTAAGCTCCATTTTACAGCTGCGGAAGCGTGTCGCTAATTCAACAGGCGTCGAGCTTAACCCGGCCATCGACTTCTTAGCGGGCACCATAAGTGTACGTTTTTTCCCTCCTGAAATAAACTGATGCTGATCATGGTGGATAGGGTATAGCTGGATTGGTTGTGGGATACCCTTTTGATACTGGTGCGATTACTACTTGTATCTAGCGCCATCACGGACGCTGACGACACGTCCAGTGAAGGTTCGCTTCCAAGATCCTACCATGCGCGGAAAGTATTCGTCTACGATGAACGCGCTTGGTACAATCATTAAAGAGGAGCGCTTTATCGGGTTGTACAAAGGCATAACATCGCCCTTGGTACGCTTCACGTCTGCCTCGCTTTGAACGAGCTGGTGTTTATTTTGTCACAGGCGACAACAGCTCTAATGAACGGCCTCGTATTCGCGTCCTATCGCTTCCTCATGAAGATCCAACTAGACAACGGCAACTGCATACCTACCCTAACCCAGATTGCTCTAGCAGGCGCCGGGAGTGGGATTATCTCTTCGTACGATCCGGATCTACTTGCTTTCCTTCTCTATTTGCTAATTAAGACATGCGACTAGAATCATAACCACTCCCACGGAGCTCATCAAGATCCGGCAACAACAGCTCTTAACGCCCAGCTCCACACGGGACGTCGCCATGTCCATCATCCGCACGCATGGCATCAGAGGCATGTATCGCGGCATGCCAGTCACCGCCCTCCGCGACTGTGGATATGGCGCGTATTTCTGGGCTGTTCGTACTGCTCCTTGCCCCCTTCTCCGTTCATGCTTCTAACGAGGATGCAAATAGTACGAAGCTACGTGTAGGTACTTCACCACCCCAACACTTGAAGCCCCCGCCGATGAAATTCAACTCCTGCTGAAGGAAGTAGACGGGGAAATGCGTAGCGTGCCGGGGTGGGCGGTTATGATGCTCGCGGGTGGGCTTGCGGGGATCGCGGGGTGGATGACGACGTTCCCGTTGGATGTGGTGAAGACCCGGATGCAGGGACATTCTCCAGACATACCGACGTCGATCACGCCACTGTTGTCGCGCCCATATAAGACGATATGGAGCACTATCGTACACTCGTATAAGACAGAGGGTGTGGGTGTGTTTTTTCGGGGATTGGCGCCTACGTTGATAAGGTCGGTTCTTTCTGTATGGTCTTTAACGATGTCTGACAATTGGTATAGAGCTATTCCTGTGAATATAGCGACGTTTGCGACGTTTGAGGCTGTGGTACATGCTGTATCCTGAATCACTGGCGGTTTAGTGCATGTGGCGTAATAATGGATCGATAGAATCATAGTACCTGATGAGTTCGATTCACGAGCATCGCTATGATCATTCTTATTCGTTCACATGCTCTAGTTTGAACGAGGATCTTGAGAAACTCACGCCATGCTACAGCATCCAGACGAAGCATAAAGTATCTACAATAATTTATACACAGAGACTCAGATCATACATGTTACTTATAAGAAGAGATACGTCATGATAAAGACAGCTACAGTGATAGCCACTGTCTTCGGTACCGCCACACGTACCGAGTGCCAACGTCTGTAAGCTTTCGGTTTGGATGGCGTCTCATCGTCAGGGAATGTAAGTCCCGCTAGTAGCCCTTTCAGATGTTCAATCTCCGCCCCGCTCTGTTCAGTTGAAAGATCAGGTTGTCAAGATCGTCTGGGCATGAAGTCAGGGGACAGACAACGTTATCGAATGAAACACGGCTCTGGGTGTCGAGGTCCAGCTCTCGAACAGAACTCGGGCGTGACTGAGGTTCCTCGTGCGCCACGAAAAACTCCGAATGCTCCTGGACATCGTCACCCTCTAATACACCCGCCACAATAGGCGGACTCATGCTGTCCTAGAATGTGAATCAGATCCGTGCTGTGCATCCGCTTCAAATGTACCGAAGGTTCAGCTTGAATATGAGACTCGCCTTCGTCCTCATGCAACGTTTGATACCTGACAGCGGGTAGGTATCTGACCCTCATCTTGTAACGATGTACTTCCTTCCCGCCCGCGTCAACCGCGTTCCACTGTGAAGGAGTTTGAAATCAGCCGCGCAGGTCACGAGAAATGCAACGTGGCGCACTATTTCTTGAAGCGACTTGTCGCCATCAGCATCGTCATGTATGAGCGTGCTCAACACAAGAAACTTGTGAGTGCATTTTGCTGTCATGGGGGGTTCCGTCGTCATCGGTTCATGCATGACTGCGCAGAGATCAGCTTCTTGCGCCACGACGGAACCGCACGTACCGGCGACTTGCACAGTCTCTCCTGGTTCGACGCGCCCAGGGTTCGGACGCACACAGAATACCTGCGTTTTTCAGGTGTTCCACGACTAAGGTCTGACTGCGTTCACTCACGTCTGCTGCCGTTGTCTTGACCTTGTAGGTCACCGGAAGATTATTGTGGTTCGTGATGGTCAGTGTCTGCGTCACAAGGCGGGTAAGGGGTCCTAGAGGCATGGTTAACATATGATACAACGAGAGCCATAGAAATGATGTACCGGGGAAGCCCAAGGTATGGCGAGGGTAGAGCGTGATGGACATAGTGGTTCGACGGAACTTGAGCGTAGTGAGAACTAGCCAACTATATACCCATCGACTTCGAGGCATTCGTTTCAGTATTATCCTTCGTTGGGTCGCCTCACCTTGGCCTCAAGGTTGCCACTGCGCGTCTGCATGCGTTCCCCGTCCCACTTTCAGCAGGACTTGGTAAATGTGGGGGTATTAACGAAAGCAGGGGTTTCGCATGCTACGGAAGGTGATGGACTAAACACGCGATATGCGTGAAGCTGGCACGTTCTATGGTCATGGTGATAATGAAGAAGCAGAACTCGGGCCTTCTAGATAAGACGCCAGATGTATTGCATAGTTTCTTTTAGATAATAGCTGTGATCAAGAAGCAGACCCATTACTCGCACTGCTCCCACACCATGAGTTGTCAAGTATTCTTCTACTCTTCCTCAACAGGAAGCTCCTCTTCCTCGTCGCCTGCCTCGTCGATGCTAGAAAGCATTCAGTAAACGGTCAGTTCAAATGCGACGTGCCCAACTTACGTAGCATTTTGGTATTGCTGATACTCCGCGACTAGATCTTGCATGTTTGATTCGGCCTCCGAGAACTACCAGGTTCTCATGTCAGTAAATGACAATCTACAACGGGAACACACACCTCCATCACGTCCATACCCTCCTCCGTGTACCAATGTAAGAAAGCCTTGCGCTTGAACATCAAACTAAATTGATCACCAACGCGCTTAAACAGCTCCTGGATAGCCGTGGAGTTTCCCAAGAACGTGACAGACATTTTAAGTCCACGCGGTGGAATGTCGCACTGAGACGTCTGGGCATTGTTAGGAATCCATTCGACGAAGTAGGCAGAGTTCTTGTTCTGGACGTTATGCATCTGGTCCTCGACCTCCTTCATGGAAACCTTGCCACGGAAGATAGCAGATACCTGGGAGAAGAGCGACTATTACTATGAAGTTCAGAAAGTTAAGGCTGGAAAGGCTGACTGTCAGGTAACGGCCGTGTCTAGGGTCAGAAGCCGCCATCATGTTCTTAGCATCGAACATCTGCTGAGTGAGTTCAGCGACACTGACGGCGCGATACTGCTGACTACCACGCGCTGTCAGCGGTGCGAAGCCGGTCATAAAGAAATGGAGTCGAGGGAACGGAACTGAGAAGAAATACGAACAATCAATCGTCGTCAGTCACAAGGATCCGAAATCGAAAAACAAAGAAAAAAAAAAAAGAGGAGTAAACATAATAATTCGACGAAACCATAATTCGTCAGACGTCACAGTCACATGCCGACGAATTGAATGAAAGTTACAGTAAGAGAGATATGCGACACTCACTCATGTTAACAGCTAGTTTCCGCAAGTCGGAGTTCAATTGACCAGGGAATCGCAGACAAGTAGTAATCCCAGACATGACAATCGAGACCAACTGGTTAAGGTCGCCATAAGATGGGGATGACAACTTGAGCGTCCTGAAGCAAATGTCGTACAAGGCTTCGTTGTCTATACAGAACGTCTCGTCGGAGTTTTCAACCAATTGATGAACAGAGAGGGTGGCGTTGTAAGGCTGTCGAGATTTGTCAGAGTCTGTCTAGGCGAACGGAGTTGACTGACCTCAACAACAGTATCCGAGACCTTGGGACTGGGGACAACTGAGTACGTGCACATCATGCGATCTGGATACTCTTCTCTAATCTTGGAGATGAGCAGCGTTCCCATTCCAGCACCGGTACCACCACCAAGAGAGTGAGTGATTTGGAATCCTAATTTGAGCGCGTTAAAGGGTATCTAGCAAGGGAATTAACAATGACTGCACCTTGCAGGGAATCTGTTCCTTCCGCCTCTCTGCGAACTACGTCCAGCACAGAATCAACCAGCTCAGCGCCCTCCGTGTAATCTGAGAAGGATAAATGAGATTGTGAGACGACGTATTTACTTTACCACTCACGTCCCTTCGCCCAATTGTTACCAGCACCATTCTGCCCAAAGACATAATTGTCGGGACGGAACAAGCCTCCTAGAGGACCTGAGCGTACGGCGTCCATCGTTCCCGGCTCGAGATCGATCAAAACTGCCCGAGGAACGTACTTGTTATTGCCGACCTCATTGTAGTAGACAGATATACGCTCAAGTTGCGTATCGTTGGTTCCCTGGTACAGGCCGTCGGGCTGGATGCCATGTTCATCCGAGACGACCTCCCAGAATCGGGAGCCTGTACCAAGTTGCATTTGTCAGAGGACTGTTCCCAGTAAAGTGTCCGACAGAACACACCGATCTGGTTACCGCACTGAACAACAACATCAGTTAACACAGATCACGTAGAGATCCGTTACATACCTGGCCGGTTTGAAGGTGGATGATTTCACGCATGCTATGGACCAATAAGTTAGATCGCCTTCGGATGTATTGTACGGAAGTAAAATCGGCAGACGAGTTACACAGGACAGAAGACCGCGTGTTGCGTCAGCGAGAGAGAAGACAGAACAAGTGTCGAGGGATATGATTCAAATGCCCACTGCTCACATTGAAGTTATGCCAGTACGACCCAGGAGAGAACGGAGGCGACACGATAGTTCGAATGCAGGAACCAACTTGAAGAGAGATATTATTAAATTGACGAGTCAGGCATCATTTCACACGCTGTCGATGCTGCCGCCGATGTGAATAGTCAAGCTAGTCAAGCCTCATCACACTGACGTTGAGATGACGCTTTACGGAGCCGTACAACCTTGGTCCTAGCCCAAGTGGTATTTATGGCGAGCTAGCACTCCGACCATCATCCGAAAGACGAGAAGTCGTAGTGAGGAAAGGGGTGGTGAATAGGCGGCAGATCTGGTAGCAGTGAAGAGAGATGCTGGGAAACCAGAAGATGACAGCTAATTACAAAACGATAGGCGGGTCGATCAGCCCGCGTCCTCTCAGCGGAGTTCGAAATGTTCTCGGCACTTCTCGGCATCGCATTTCTGGTTTCGTCTGCTCTTTCATGTCGCTCAGAACATCGACGACGATCCTCTTACAACAGCTAAGAGGTTTTTACTTCTTCTTTCCGCGTATTCCTCTCTGTCATTATGGATATTTGTATGGTACCAATGGGATGGGTTTTTTTTTGTGGATGTACGCTGTCGCTGCGCCTCGGTAGCGCATCGTTGTAAGGATGTCAATCAATAATTTTCTTCTTCTTGTAGTAGATACGCGTCTTCATCTCCGTGGCGCCGAACTCGCATCTGCAATGTACGTGGAATTCATCAGGACCGTTCGTGGATTGGAATACGGAAAGCACAAACCTGGAGTAGAATCATGTCCAGCTTGCTGTGAGTTGTCCTCTGGCCCTCATAGAGGTCGTTGACACGCAACATGAGCCGTGTCTGCATCATTTGGAGATCATGCAGCAATCCATTTGCTGATATGTCGTTTCGAATCTTCATGGGAGTCGGTATGAATATAAGTAATATGAGGACTACAAATGCACGAGCACCTTGAAGACAATGCGGGCATTATCTACCCGTGCACGCAGCTCCTTTATTTCAGCGTTAATTCGCCCGCGTGAGGCAAAGTATCTGATTCGACCAAGTTTTGATAGACTTCTGGTTCTGCCTTCCACCTCACCAATGGTCCTGCCATCAGCCGCGTCAGTCAGAGACGAGAGCTGAAATTCAGACCTACGTGCACAGGTCAAATACATTGGCAGTTGTGGTAGTTTCAATAGACCTTGAACCAATCTCGTTGAAGATAGCCAGCGTGATGCACGCTGTGTATTCGGCAAGGGCCTTGCATTCGTCGCGAGCCGCACGGGCGCTCTAAGATAGACAATCTGTTCCATGCCTTAAACGTGCTTCGAAAGATTACGCACCTCGGCAGCTTGAACAATCTTCAGAAGAAGCCCACACGCACCCTCGAGAATATGTCCAAACACTGGAACCATATTTGCGATGCTCTGTGCAACTTCGAGGCAGGTCACGATGTTTGATGTCGTGGTCGGTCCAAAAGTCGACGGCGACTGGAAGGTTTCACAGTAGTAGCCGACACTGCGAGCCTCCGAAAGCGCTCTGATGCGTATATTCATCTCCCTGAAATATGGCAGAGTGACTTGCATGACCTCTGCAAGATCCTTCAAGGGTCTGTCCTGGGAGAAATCGAGGAGAATCCTTCCGTCCAAGAGACTCGAAGTGAAGGAGACATGGTAAATTCTCTGAGGTGGAGCCCAGAAGGTCTGGAAATTCCACCAATCTGTATCATTCCACCCTCCATTGCTGCTCATGATGAGAATGAGCAACATTTGGAGCGAGCCGTAATTGTCGGCCTAGTGAATCAGGCCTCCTAGAGAACTTCGATCGTGATTTGCTACTCACAGAGTCGTAATCTCCCAAGTGTGAAAGCCTCTCCTTCCACCACTTCCTCGCTACGCCCCCGACAGTGTCCGCCAGCACCGCCAGAGCATCAATGGCTCGGTCTCGACCTCCCACTGTTCTATCGTAGTATCGAGCATACTCGATGGGCGGAACCCAACCTTTCTCCCTCGATAGAATCGCTGCATCGCCAAAAATACCATGCAGCTCGCTAAAGAATCCTTGTGAGAAGCACGCTTTGTGGTAGCAAATAATGGGATACTACGCGTTGCACGCCAAACGCAGTGTTTGGGGCACCCATCCAATGCCGTCTTCCATACCTGCACTCCAAGCTCCTCGTCCGTGGCCGAGGATATAGTACTGTCATCCTCGCCCGAAGGATGCTTCTCCGCGTCCCTCTCATCGTTGTAGTAAATAAAGGACTTGCAACTCACGTAATTGGAGTCTATCTCCTCACCACTGCAACCGTAGCCTGCCAGTACATCTGAAGAGTTAAAGCCCCGATCCGTGTCTAGTAAAGAGGACATGTCTGGGTAGCTTAGCGAGACGATGAGGGCAAGGAGGAAGTGGAACTGCTGTTGAGGAAAAGAGCACTGCTGTCCTCGGGCTAGCAGGGCGTGTCAACACTAGAAATAGAACATGCAAGAATTGACTCATGGAACAGCAGGGCATAGTATTGAGCCGGCCAGAGCTTTGCGGAGCTAGCGCCAGGGAGATAGGGCAGCGTCGAGTGGTATCCACCCGTGAGGTCGACATTTACTCCCTTGCACAAGCAGGATGGAGGAAGGGGTCGTAAGTGCTCGAAATGAGATTTGAGGAGGTGACAAAGTACAGGCCCTAGTCGTCCGCCAGAACCGGTTCTGTCAAAGCATTAAGGACGCCAACGACACACCCCGCAGCTCGAGTCCGGGCTAGCCTCTCTACTAGCGCTTGAGGTGTCTCGCCGCGGTCTACAGCCTCGCATGTCACGGCCACCGACGGAGACGTGCCCCGCATCAACAGTACAGTCGCTAGGTAGGTAGTCCCGGCATTTAAACTGAGGGTTCCACATATAGAATAGTCCGATGTCGTGCGCAGTCTGCGTTTAGAGCGGCTTTTCATACAGCAAGATGGTAACCAAGGTCGGATTTGGGATTAAAAAGTTTTCCAAGTCATTGGAAGTAGTGCCAATGCGTTGGAGTTAAATTTTCCAAGATTACACGTAGCTTTGGGATCGATACCAATGACTCAAACTTGAGATTCAAGTATTTCGTCTGGTACTAATGAGAGCGCGAGGGAAAGGAACATCGACACACGTGATCGACTGTAATTTGCAAACGACACGTTCTCCCCTTCGGCTCATTCTGATTAGATCCTTTATTGATCGTGTCATTATTGCATCGCTTCCTCTCAACCACGCTGTAGACGATACCCTCGACGGTATGCCTTCCCCCGTCCATCCCCAAGTTCCTACAGCTCCTGATTCGTTTCTCCTGCTACTTACGTCTGTCTGTACATCCTCTCAAGACCACTAAGCGTCCTTCCTCTGATATGCCCATCGACCCAGCCATTATTGCTTTCCACAAAGCCCTTCCCCAATACGCTCCCACTGCCTTGATCCCCCTTCCCTTCACCGACAACATACTAAAACTAAACCACGTCCTCGTCAAAGCCGAGACAAACCGCTTCGGTCTCCCCGCGTTCAAGATCCTCGGCGCATCGTGGGCAACTCACACAGCCATAGTCCAGCGCCTCAATCTCGCCTCCTCGTCCTCCGTCTCTGATGTCATCCATGCCCTGCGAACGAGCGGTGCCCCGCCTTTCGCTGTCATGTGTGCAACGGAAGGAAACCACGGGCGCGCTGTAGCGCGCATGGCGAGGACGCTTGGTATACCCGCCACCATATACCTCTCAGATCGCGCAGATCAAGTAGTGCATGAACGTCTTTGGGAAGAAGGCGCCACGATTGTTGACGTGGCTGGGGATTACGATGCGGCCGTAGCCCAGGCCTTTGAAGATTCAAAAGTCCAGAATGGATTGCTCATCCAGGATATGGCGTTCCCTGGGTATGACGATATTCCCAAGGTAAATTGTTTAGTCCTTTGCTTTGTTTTGGAGTAATTACCGATTCCACTCCAGTTCATCGTCGATGGATACAGCACAATATTTGTCGAAGTAGCTGAACAACTGCTCAATCTACATATCAACGGCACAACGCAGCCAGACATCGTCATCGTCCCAGTCGGTGTGGGATCGCTCGCCGAATCCGTCGTGCGATACTACCGCATCACGTCCCCGTCTACGCGTATCATCTCAGTCAAACCAGATGTTGCCAACTGTCTCGAACAATCTCTTCGTATCGGTCGGCTTAATACCATCGAGACCGGGAGGACTATCATGGCCGGACTTAACTGCGCCACACCATCCTCGTCTGCCTGGGAGGTATTGAAAGACGGCATCCACATGACCATCTCGGTTTCGGACGCGGAGGCTCACACCGCAGTCCAAGCAATGCATGGAGCAGGTATTCGTGCTGGACCATGTGGGGCTGCTTCCCTTGCGGCGTTGCACAGAATCTGTTCATCTGCCGACAGCCGTCAGAAGGCTGGCATAGACGAGAACACAGTAGTTGTCCTGCTTTGCACAGAAGGAGAGCGTCCGTATGAGATATTATAATGATTCCTAAATACCCAAATTGTAATGTACAGTGCAAGCTAGCCAGTGAAAAGGTCGTAATATCGATCAGATGTAGGTATATGTTAAATATGGTGCACGAGGAAAACTGGTATCAAACGACAAGTACGACGGCGAGGATCATAATGAAATATACCATCCATGATGTCCGTGAAAGCGTCTGACCGCTGTTCGGTGTTGTCGATGATACACTCGTCGTATCAGCTTGCTGAATGCCGAGGGAATTTGTTGATCCTCCGGTTGGAACACCAGTCGGGGCTTCTTGCGCTGTGCCGGCCAAGTTCCCTTTCGCCTCGTTGAGAGCTTTTAACAGCTGGGCGGCAGCGTCCTCGGGCACCGTCGAGAGGAATCCTATTGTCGGAGGATCTTGGGATGGATATGAGAGATTTCCGAAATGATACGCCGAGAGGACTCTACAATAATGGATCAGTGATGATGGTGACAGTTTAAAAGATGATAACCAACCCCTTCAAGAAAGGATCACCCAAACTCCATGAATACAGATAGCCTTGTCCCCGCTGTGGGCTATCAGTCACAGCGATGGTCGCGATACAGGCATCCGTGCTATCCGGATACGCCTGACTGATGAAATCGCGGGGATCAACAGGGAACATCTTGCCACCAATTTCGAACGTTAGGTTGTGTGGCGTAGAACAAACAAACTCGGTTCCTCCAATTTGGGTATAAATGGCATCGATAACGTCGGCAGGTCCACGAATCAGGGAATTACCCTGGAGGGCGTGAGCAAGGAAATTCGAACAAGGCGGAATGGGCCCACAGTGTCGATGAGAGCCGAGGTTTGAATGCTGGGATCAGCAAGTTGAGAGACCGGTAGGCGCTGACCGTCGAAATAGACAGCATCAATGAACACTTCCCAGGCGATGGCGTACGTCTATTCGGGTATAAGATCAGTATTCGTCATTTATGGGAAGACCGACCTCGGCCTGAGAATCCGGTGGGGCGCTTATGCCGCCCTCCGCCGATGTGTATCCACGAACAGGAGCCCAAGTTAGGCTGTCACTTTGAACTGGAGCGGGAAGCTCCCCTATGCTGAGGAGTCCGAGGTTGCCGCCGCGATCAATGGCATTCCGTTGGAGGGTAACTGCAAACATGGGGGCTGCCAAAGACGCGAGTGAGATGAGACGGGGGATGAAAGGGCCCATCGTGGCATAGGAAGATGTGATGACGCTTGTCCATTGAGATTCGCTTGATGCTTGGCGCGGCTGATGGGGAAAAGACGGGCGAGGGAAGTCAAAGGTGGGGAATGTGCCTCTAGCCTGGTTGGAGGATCGGCGCCCCCATGAGTGTGCGGCTCGTAAGTCCTCCTGGCGGCGGCGACGGCGAGATGCGTATGTATCGACGAAGACTTCCGACCAAATAAAGCTGGACCGGCTAATAAGAACGACGATGGAAATGAAGGGATGGCGGGCACCTGTTTACGGGAAATCCCAAGCCAAATATTCCAGCCCCGCCAGTGTCAAGCACGCTTGTGTTGGTGTCGTTGATGGCTGCGAAATACTGATCTTGGAGCACCAATCCCGCGAGGTTAACTGTGTCCTGTCCTATTTCGCCGAGCGCATGCGTGCGCGTCATCGAGTCCCCATAGTAAAGTCCAACGTCCAAGTCCGCTGATTTGAAGGTACTCTGGGAATAAAGCGGCACTGTCGTTTGGCAATCCGCCGTGTTGCATTGATTAGAGATGACCCATAGATCGGAGGAACCGGTATCTGGGAGGAGTTTAGACCGAAAAGTAAGAGGAGGAGCACGGCGCACCAAGGACGAGGGGTATCTGGGACTGCCCAACGTCAAGCAAGACGCTGTACGTGCTATAATGGCACCTAAGTATAAATGTCATAACGATCGTCGGATGGTACGCACACGTCAAAATAGCTGCCTAGCCCAATTTCTCCCGCGTCTGCGCGCCTCTCGAGAGAGCGAGATTCCCGCCGAGCAATGGGAACATGGATCCCGCCGGCTGTTCTTGTCGCATGTCGCTTGGAAAGCTGCTCCAGAATAGTAGTGTCTGCCACGGCGAGTACGAGAAATGAGCTGAAAACCAGCAACTGCGACCCTCGTACGGGCATTTTGGTAAGGAATGGGGAGGAAGGAAGAGCGTGGACGAAGCCAAGAAGCGTTACGACAAGGAAACTTCGCGCTGCATATGTCGGCGTCAGAAGACAAGCAATATTTGGTCACCATCAATGTCATCACCATCAAATCCAATCGTGCCGTTGCGGCACCAACTTCTGGGAAGTTAGTCTGCAAGCATTGTCTGTCGTCCGAGAATTATTGAGCTATCATTATCCAGGCTGCAATACTTTCTGGATGTGAATATAATGATCATAAGCTGCAAGGAAATACAAATACAACATCGGTCTGCAAGTTTGGTTTAATTCACTATGATACAGGCGTAGGCACGACGAATCAAGAAAGAGTTCGAGCACTAACAAGGCGGAAATTCCAAGGAAGGATTTAAATCATAGACCTCGAGCCATACTTTGCGTTATTACCCAACTCCTCATCGACGTCGTGCACCTGGATGCTAAATGGATCATGAGGTCCCGACTTTCCGAATGACTGGGTGTCATCCCTCACTTCGTCTTTCAAATTGTTCGATGATAGCGTCGTCGAGGTGATTCCCGTACTTAGATCGTCGAGATGCACTGTCGTGACATACGCTGTAGGACTCGGAAATGTCGAGGTCGTATCCTTCTGCGAAAACACCCGAGTAGCGAAATGGAGCATCGTCGACATGGCTCCCGTCTTTCGGGATTTGGCCTGCTGCGATTCTTCTCGGATCCGTATAGCGGCGGTCACCACCACCGGGATATTGCATACGATGAGTGACACACAGTCCTATTTGAACAGAGTGAGATAGAGCTATATTAGGTGGCGATGTATCTACCTCAACAAGCGCAGCGATCACCACCTTTACGCCACCGAGTGTAAGGATATACGCCGCATGCACGAGTGAGACGATTGTGGTCACGATACACGTCGAGAAGATGACCATGAGCCGATGTCTGAGTCCTACGTCCTCAAGACCCGAGAGGAGTTTTAGCGGCGCGATGATGAGAATAAGATCGGCGATAATGTCGGCTGCAGGACGTTAGAACGTTAATCGTTCCGACCTATGTTACATAGACTTACAGACTAGTTGGCAGATGGCGACTTGCTTATTGAGGGTGCACTGTGGGCTACGCATGTCTTTCCATTTGGGCTCCGGCTCGCAAACCCAGAATAGCTGGCATATGAGGAAAACAAGGACCAGAAAGAAGAGGACACCAATCCATAGCAGTCGGCGCCGCCGCCGCTCGCTCGGATCGAGGCGTATGATGGAGAAAAGAATGGATAGTCGAGCAGACCTATAACCGCGTCAGGTAAATCCAACCGAAAGGGATCTGCTA
The DNA here is from genome assembly GCA_015501595.1 of Hymenopellis radicata. Lineage (NCBI taxonomy): Eukaryota > Fungi > Basidiomycota > Agaricomycetes > Agaricales > Physalacriaceae > Hymenopellis > Hymenopellis radicata. The sequence goes on from JADNRX010000342.1 coordinate 26,610, forward strand.
CTAACCAGATAATCGTGTAGAACGATGTCGCCATCAAGTAGTACGCCGCCACTCGATTCACCTTGGAAATTTTATCTAAAGGACGAGTTAGCACATACATGACACTTGAGTTTGACTCACCTGGATTGGGAACATGCATGAACACCGACGCTATTTGCACGAAAAGCACCATCATTGAAAAGAGAGCCCATGCCTGGGTAACCTGCGCGTCAGACACCACGAATGAGCGAGAAGAATGTCAAGTATTTACATCATCCGCCCATAACCGACCTCGCCGCACGAAAAGGCGGTAGACGGTGGTCGAGATGGCCACAAAGGAGCACACCGCAGACGTTACTGTCAAATCATACCCGCCCGTAAGAGACTATTAGCGCGCCACGCGATACTAGGCCTACTTTTCATCTGCACTAGAGGGTCCTTGATATCGAGAGGCATGGTGGTCAAGGAGCGTGCTGGCTGGCCGACAAAGCGCAGTCGCGATTATAAGACGAGGAAAGGACGAACAGACAGACATCCAGGATGCGTGTGATGAACCGCGTGGCGTTGACGCTATACAGATCTGGAGAGACCGGCGCTTCTCGAATCAATAGGCACACAATGAAGACGTAAGGTATGATGTCCGCGGGCATTAGACGAAAGCTTCATTAGTATTGAAGGGAGCATAGAACCCGCTCGATAGAAGAGTTAAAAGAGGAAGACGTTACCAGGAAATGGACAGAGCTCAAGCTGTTGCAGTTGAGAAAATTGCAATTCACCTTCAAGAAGGAATGGAAAGAGAACTTTTGAATGTCCGCTTTCAAACTCCGGATTGGGGAAACCTGCACTGCTTTTTGCCTGCTCTGTATCAGTGTATGCCAACCGCAGAACTGTTGCAGGTTCTTCCTAATACGCGGAGTCACTGTCAACCTGTGACGGTCTACAACAGTAGCTGGTGCGCGCAGTCCAGACCTATTCAATTCCTTCTTGACGATCTCTGTGGGTGCAGATTCTCGAAATTTGGCACGACTGGCCTCTAAGCCGAGGAAGACGACTGTCTGCGTCAACTGCCAATCTAGCTTGTACATTGGGATCAGTAGCGCAAATGACCCCACCTCGAGGCAAAGAAGCACTGCGAATTCTGATAGCGCTCAAGGCCCAAGACCCCGAATTGCCCCACTATGCCGAAGATTTCTAAGCTATTCATAACCGTTTGACTGTAAGCAAAGGTGCTCTTACTCACCTTCCACCCGCCTCAATGGCCACAATCGCTACCCGTGAATTACTCTCTCGTCTCGAGTCCCTCTACCCGTCATCCGACGGATCTTGGGCTATGGTCGCGGCTATCGCCTTTAGTGCGAGCAACGCGCCAGAGGCGGTGCCGGAAGTGTACAAATTCGTTTCGCAAAACCTTAAAACAGACGAGGAACAGCTGGCGCTAGCGAGGAAGCTCCGCGATGGCCTGTTCAAGTCAGGCCTGATCTGTGGATTCCCCAAGGTCAGTCATATCATTCATGACAGATAATTATTGAGCTAATACCGTCGCGCAGGCCATTAACGCGCTCGCTCAACTTCATACCGTCGTTCCAGAGCGTTTCAGAGATGCGGAACCCCTCCGGTTAGTGTCTACTTGACCGTTGACTCTGAGGTTCGGACATTAAACGCAATTGTTCAGTGAGATAACCACCTCTACCTCCGATATTAACAAAAATGGTCAAGAATATTTCAATCAAACGTACGGCGAGACAGCCAGTACGGTACAGCCCTTTCTCAAGCAGATCAACCCCGATCTAGGTACGTGACCGTCTATCCCCTTCCTCGTTTGCTAACGCGATGCGTCAAGAATTCTTTTCTACGACGTTTGCATACGGATGGACGTATGGCTTTTTCAAAGTGACCACCCCCGCCGAGACCTCGTTCTCCATGGTGGCCGCGCTTATCGCCAATGACACGCCCCGTCAAGTAGACTGGCACTTGCGCGGTGCCATGCGAAACGGCGCGTCTCTGGAGGAGATCAAAGCTGTGCGCCAGATCGCCATTGAGGCTTCTCAAGCGTCTGGCGTGCAATGGAAGAACGAGATTCCTGATATCTGATACCATGTAGTGCTGATGTGCTGGAAGAAGCGTAATAAACGCGTTGGTTTGTTCGTAACATGTGACCATGTTGGCACGTCAACCCTGTTAGACGCCTCGACACCTAACTGCCCGCTAGTGACCTTCAGGGCGAGAAGCGTAACAGTGCCTGGCAGCTTGAAACACTCGACTTCAACCTCACCTTCTTCTAGCAATTCCTGCGCCTTGGGATACGCGGACTCCTGTATGTAAGTGCCAGCGGAGTGTCCGCATAAGCGCCGATTCATTGATGGACACCTTAAGAAGCTCCCGAGTACGAGTCTCATCGGCACTCCCTACTTCTTTCCTTTGTCCATCATGGCGACTGAGATGAGAGACTGGTCCGGGAGCGAGAAAAGTTTGGCGAATCCCGCGCTTGATGCCGAAACGCAGAGGAACTCGGTCGACCGTCGTGTGCGCCGCAAGGTGGATCTCAACTTGATCCCCTTAATTGCAGTCTTGTATCTCTGTAGTTTCTTGTGAGTCCAGTTGATGTACTTACGCTCAGACTCCTGATTGTGCTCACAGGGATCGTGGAAATATCGGCAAGCGTTTTCTTCTCGTTGTTCGGTTTAGCTTACACCCTAGTGTGTACAGGGAACGCGCGTGTACGTACATTAGGTCATGGCCTGGACGCGATCTGATACTCGATGCAGGTCGCTGGTATGGCCACCGACTTGCATCTTACCGGGAGTCGGTATCAGCTTGCTGCCGCTGTCTTCTTCGTGAGTCTGTCTATTCGTGTGTCAGGTCGTCGCTGATCCTACGGTTCATAGATACCGTACAGTTTGCTGGAGATCCCTTGGTAAGATTCCATCGATGTCACAGTCGTTCGTTAATGGTCTCGGCAGCAATGTGGTCATGAAACTTTTACGGCCTTCGATCTGGAGTGGGTACCTGATTTCTGAGCGCCACCATGCTAACTTGGTTGAATAGTTCCCAGTATCATGTTCACTTGGGGCATCGTCAGTAAGCTGACGTTACTATCCTAAGGCTACGGAGTCTTACCTTGCTGTTCAAGTGTTTTCGATGGCATGGGTGAAGAGCTATCATGGCCTGGTCGCGTATGTATTTCGTCCTCCACGACTTCAAAATGCTTCAAACAAGTCTCTTCTAGAGCGCGAGTGTTTCTTGGTATCGCCGAAGCAGGACTACCTCCGGGCGTCGGTAGGTTCGTTCTAATGCACTGTTCTGTTTATTGTTCATGATCAATGGCAGCGTTCCTCATCACTCTTTGGTATCGCCGAGTCGACCAGGCCCGACCGATCTCGCTGTACTTCTCCTCTGCAACACTTTCCGGTTTTACGCTTCTTTCTCTTCTACTCGCAGTGTATTGACAGCTCGTATAAAGGTGCATTTGGTGGGCTCCTAGCCTTTGCGATCGAGAAAATGGATGGGTACGTCTCGTAAGCCTTTGATTTCCATTCACGTTGAATAAGACTTTGCTAGACTCGGTAACTTGCGAGGATGGGCATGGATTGTAAGCTTCTAACGTCCGTTTAACAAGCTCTTTCCGCTTGCGCTAACCATTGTGCGCATGCAGTTCTTACTCGAGGGCTTGCGTGAGCATTCCGTTTAATCCACGTCTTCAAATTTATTAACACAGTCCGGCAGTCACTGTCGTTTGTTCTATGATTGCATTCTGGAGACTTCCCGATGTAACCTCATCTCTGGTCTACCTCGAATGATGCTTAGTCGTTTCTTTTCAGTATCCGGAATCCGCCAAGTTCCTGACTCCAGACGAAAGGGATCACTTGGTCGAAACTCTGCGCCAAGACAATGCCGGTCAGCCTTCGCACTTTGAAATGGGGTTCGTGTGGGAGACATTACGGGACTATAAATCGTGGCTACAGACTCTGATCTACATCGGGTTCGCGCCAGCCCCTTACATTCTGACCATTGCTGACTGATTGATCTATAGATTGGTGATGCCGTTGTATTCATTTTCTTTATTCCTGCCGACTATTATTAACGCGTTAGGATACTCCGCATCAGAGGCGCAATTGTAAGTACACGCACTGACTTATGCGCCACACTCTGACCACCCATAGAATGACTATCCCGCCGTATGCTGCTGGTTGCGTGTGCACGATTCTCGTAGGCTGGGGATCTGACCGCATGAAACTTCGTGGGCCATTCATTATGGGGTGTGCTCTCCTCGCCATTGTAGGGTACTCAATGTTATATGCTACCAGCCCGAAGAAGCTTCCTGGAGTAGGATATGCTGGGGCGATCCTCGCTGCATGTGGAGTTTTCCCGACGGTTCCGCTGATGCTGGCCTGGGGAGCGGGAAATGCGGGGAGCTCGTTGAAGAGGGCGGTCATTATTGGCCTGCAAAGTTGCATTGGCAATTTGGGAGGGTACGTTGACGCAATTGAAGCGCCATTCCATATACTCAGCCCTTGCGCAGCATATGTTCCTCATTCATCTATCGAACGCAGGACACGCCGCGGTTCCACTTGGGTCACGGTAAGTTGGTTATCCAATTTCTCATGAAGACATCTCTGACGTTCTCGAACAGCCATCGTTCTGTCTTTCTTGTGCATGGCCTTCGTTGGCGCAGCGTTTACGACCATTCTATACAGTCGATTGAACCGAGCGAAGCACGAGTTGTGTTTGCTTGAGAAAATAGACGAACAACGAAAAGAGGAGTTCTCGCACCTTGGTGTAGACTCACCACTGTTTAGGTGAGATTTCTCTCCTAGCTATCTTGAATGATCTCATGTGCATAAGCAGATATGCACTCTGATGTAGTGTCTACAAACTCTCTGTTATAGAATGATAGATATTTTGACATTTACTATACTGTATCATACACGACGTCGGGTTATCTCTCTTGCTGTTTCTTGTATAACTGCATGTCATCACGCCGCCGCCTCCGCAGCTTTCACCCACATGCCTCCCTAGAGGATCGTCAGCTTCGGCCTCGCCTGTGATGAATGGCATTTGGCTTACAGCACTATACATTGTCAAAGTCGTTCTCGGGCAGAACCTGTCTATGCCCTTCCTCCCAGGACATGCGGCCCACTCTGACGGGGGTCTGCATGACGGATGAAATGCGTCTTCGTCTAGGCTGAATGAGGCAAAGTTCTGCAAAAGACGAACAAGCATAAATGAGATCTCGTTATACGCGAACTGCTGCCCTAGGCAAATCCGTGGACCGGCGTTGAAGGGAAGGAAGATGAACGGGTTTGGGAGGATGTACTTTTTGAGCCGAGCATCGAGGAAGCGGTCGGGGTCGAATTCTTCGGCTACAATGAAGTTAGCGGTATTGCCTGGCACGCGAGATGGCAGATCATACCATCCGGTCCCCAGAGGTCTGTTCGACGGTGCATCATGAAGACAGAGTATGCGACGCTGCAGTGCAGCAGATGAGAGACTGGACAGTCTATATATGGTGCCAACATACCCTGTACGAGGAGGTATGTAGTATGGTTTGTCCATGGGGTTCTCTGCAGGAAGTGTTGTCGCGTTAATCGATTCCCTAAATAGAGTAGGCAATGAGGAGGCTCATATTTGGGTACGACGTAGTTGCGTACCGGATATTGAATGGCCTGGAAAGTGAGCTTAGTTAGACGTCGAGTTGACAAAGACTTGCCACTCACACAACTGGACATAATCGAAGTGTTTCTACAGCGAGTTATAAGCGTGCTAGAACGGTGGGGAAATTGATGCACTAACCATTGATGACAGCACGAAGGAACTTCATGTTCTTCACGTCCTCGAAGGTCGGCGCTCTTTCGGGGCCCACGACGCCAAGGATCTCCTCCCGTAAACGGGTCATGATCGTTGGGTACATGGATAAGAAGTAGATCACAAATGTCAACGTTGCAGCAGTCGTATCGCGCCCAGCTGCAGGCAATGTTGGCTACCAAATTCGTCTTGACTATAAACGAACTCACCGAGCAAGATGTTCAAACTGTGGTTCAACATCAGCAAGATAACGATTCGAGAGGACGATGCTTACGTTTCGTCTTTGATCACTTTAGCATCTAGTTCGAATAATTGAGAGGCAAGACAGAATACACAGAAAAAAGAACTCACCCGAAGTCATACCGATAAGATGGTCAAGCAAAGTGTCTTCGCCTCCAATCTCATCCTTCTTCTCTACCACTGTCCCCATGCTATGCTTCTTCTCCAACGCCGAGTTAATTATGGGATCGATAAAGCTCCTCACCACGCGCATGTGCTCCTCCGTCCTGTCCTTTCGTATCTCTACAAGTGGCCATATCCATCCCCAATGTTGTCGATCCGCCAAGATGTCCTGAGCCATAAGGAAGGCCTTGGCGAAGTCGTTCGACTCTGAACTCTCAAGAGGGGATGACGAGGCACTATACGGGTATGGCAATTTACTTGCCAGGCTATTGACGCACGTCCCAAAAAGGAACTCTGTTGCAGCGTCCATCGTAAACCGGGAAATAAGGTCCTAGGACGATGTTAGACGACAGCAAGTGCGAAGTAGAGAAGATGAAAGCGAACCTGGAAGTCAACGGAATATCCAGCACGGAAGCGCTCCTTCATGCGGGAAACGACCGTCTCGGCGTGGCGGTCATATAATTCGAAGTGTGTGATGCGATCCCGAGAGAAGAAGGGGCGAGTCATAGAGCGATGAAATCTAAGAATAGGTTAGCTGAGCCCTTGACGTGTGTTGTATGCTCGTACTTCCACATGTCACCTAGATCATCGAGTACTAATCAGCACGGCGATAGTCCGCGAACGAGAATGACTGACCATCGGCATTGAACACGCCCGTTCCGAGCACGGAATTCATGGCCTCTTGGAACAACGCTCCTGAGGTCCGATTGAGTACTGAAAGGTATTATAAAAGAACAATTCGCACCTTTTTGGAAATTCGCGAAATCGGTGGCCAACATGATCTGAATGTGCTGAGGCGAAGTGGTGAGATACATGTTATCCCACAGCACATGCATATCCCACAGTGAGCCCAACGCATGCATGTGGTCGGTCAGATAGTCGCCTAATAACATCATGACGATTTGAATGAGGAAGCAAAAGCGCCGCACCTAAATACCCCGAAGCCCATACGTTCAACATCCTCTTCAGAACGTCTATGTTCCCAATCCTTTTTCCCAGCACGCGCGGCGGTAATCGTGCCCCTGATGCAGCCGCATCTCGTTTCCACTGAAACTCCTGGTATGAGATGCGCAGAACGAAAGCGGACGGCGCGCCGAAAACCACAATGCCCGCCCGAACCCAGATAGAGAGCGGCAGGAAGGATACAAATGCGATGACTGCCCCCAGGCGCAGCAGGATGAAGAATAGGAACTTGATACCAGGCGGCACCATGGTCGTAAAGATGAGTCGAAGTCTGAGATCTGATGCACCATCACTTTTATACACGGCTCGGCGACGTCGGCAGCTAACTCCAAATCGGGAGTTAGCTAGCCACAGACTACGAGAGACAGAATTCGCTTCAAGACATGCCGTTCAGCTAATCCAGTGCTAATCCTGATCCCATGATGAGGTGTCGCTTTATCCCATGGCCCCCGGGATGCATATGTCAATTCCGCTTACAAGGCGTTAATTGAATACTGGCAGGATTGACATCAAGGAACGATGATCACGACGTACTTCCTACCGTAACATCCTTGACATCGCGACAGGCTACCATGGGCCGTGGCCAGCACCCATGAACCTCCTAAGGAATAATCAAGTGAAGGCGCAGAAATTGGAGGGTTTCAAAGTAAAAAGCGCACGTATAATTACTATGGAGCGGTCACAAGAGCGTGTGTTGCTGAGATGCTTCTCAAGTCGCCCTTTACTATATGAAGGACTATCGTTGCGCGCGACGCAAGATGGGGGTAAAGCGTAAACAAACCCGGGTTTGTCGGGCCGGCTAACAAGAGCACGATCATTCGGTAAGTTGAATGGTTACCGCCCTTTACAACTTGGCCACCTAACTGAAAGTACTCTTCAGAACACCGTCTTTTCAGTTGACTCTCTGGATAACAGCTAATTAATGGAATGGTCCTCATTTTGATACGACGCGTCCTAGAAGCCACACTGCTCACGGGAATGCGAACAGCGTGACAACAATGATGACTGGACTCAAAGAAGACCTCATTACGCTTTCTGTGGATTACAGGAGACTCTTCCACGCCTCCTTCGACGCGTCTTCTTGCGAAAGCCAATACGCTTGTGTCCTCAATGCCTTCACCGGCACATCATATGGATCTGACCCCTGATCTCTCCAATTTGTCCTTGGTTTTGGAAATGGCAGACAAGGAACTTCCTTCTGCTCCCAGAGCATGCCCTTCACCCCGGAAGACACTCTTGTTATCCGCTCGCGCGAGTTCGGCGATGGCTCCGAATACAACCTCTCGTCGACATCGTCTATAATCCCAGACCACTACGTGAAACGGCTCTGGCGCAAACCCCCACTGATGGTAGGAGCCGGGGCGGTGAAAACTGTTGGTCATTTGGATTCCCTGTACTTTTCCTTGCTCATGTACTACAGATTCAATTCATCAACAAGGACCACAATTCAAACGACCGTTCGGTAGCGTACTCAGCGACGGAATCGGAGGGAACGATGAGGATATGGACTGGAGGATATGGCGATGACGGATCCGAAATCGGGTCGTTACAGCTAGGCGCTGGGACGGGTTTGAAGACGCTGGAGAAAAGCAGGTGGGTCTAATGCCAATTTCCTTGTCCTCGTTTTGATCTGCATAGTACTATGACGCTAGAGAACAAGACTGGTGTGGTCAAGGCCATGCTGAAGAAGACGAACCACATGTGCGTCCTTTCCTCCATGTCTGAAATACCTTTCATTGTTCGCAGGTCAACCAGCCGCACGTTCACTGGTCCCGATGGCGTCGACTACAAGTGGAAGGTGATATGGGTTGGGAACGATCCTGCGTTCCCGGAGACGACATTCCGCGAACTGCATACGAAGGACTCCAATCATCCGATAGCGACGACGGCTAGACTGACGCGGCGGGATGGAACGATAAACGTGCGCCGGATAACTCTTGTCCTGACTTGAGACTGACTGATATTAGGACGAAGCATACCCCGTCTACATTGCCGAGCGAGGCATTAGGATACAAAGCTGGATCGTAGCAACACTCATCATCCTCGATAGAATTGGTGCATAGTTTGTCTCGCTTTGGATTGTATGAGGGGTATTGTGGGGACGCGGGACGAGGACGTGTGAGGTGGATATCACGCATGTCTTCTCTGCAGGCAAAGGATGGAGGGTGCGCACCATGACACTATATTTTAAGCTTCGCATTGTCGATCCTTACCATTTGGCTCGGAGGAAACACGAACGGCTACATTCTTTTCTATGTACCTGCGCAAAATCACACTATTTTCAATTTCGAAACTTTGACCAACTTGGACGTCTAAGGACTGAGGATAAGTAACATCAAGACAAAGCTGCCGGCAGGTAAATACTTGCAGGAGACTCTCGTCGCCTTGGACCAAATTCTCTCGATGTGAAGAGGGTCCTTTGGCACAAGGCAAAGCATGGCCTGCCGGATAACAGCACTTAGTCGTGCTTTGACCTGCTAAGATTACCGAGCTGGTCCAAGCCAGTCACTTTGTCCACTGGCAGAAAGCCTATAAAGGTCAGATCTGATGCTCATTATTGCTTATCATCCTTGTCCAGGCTCCAAGTTGCGTCTGTTCACATGCCCATCAATCGAAACCCTCGTCGCGGGGAATATCCTCGATACGAGCCCTATCGGGGTGTTTCTATCATGGGTCCATACGCTAAGCGTAAGTATAATGCGTTCAAACGAGTAGCGTACGATTTCTTTTCATGTCTTCGTTCGGCCATAATTCATGGTATTATAGTTCAGATGCAGCCAGGGAGGCTATAGCCGCACAGCGTCGCTTGACTAGGCAAAAGATCCTGATCGCTGCGGGGGAGGCCGCTGATACTTAGAGCCCTGCTGTACCGATACACAACGCGTGCAGATGGACGATTGGACAGTCTCATCAACATATTCTATGAGCCCACCGAGACGGGAGCCCCCTTCTACTGAGTACCCCGAAAGCCGCCCATTCACATTTCCCCCCATCACCGTTACGAGTGGCGTCGATAAGTTCCCTTATCCTGGAGCCAGAGTACAGGGCAATCATCCTACCCAACAATATATTCTCAGCTGGCTCGAGGGCCATCCCGTCGAAGCGAGCAGGACACGCAAACAGCTAAGGTGAATGGCACGGGACCGGCATGAAACTGACAAGGTACTTAATTGGTTGGAGAATCTGAGAAAGGCGGACAACTAGCGGTACTACTTATCTGGGAGGCGTTATGATCAATCCATATGCACAAGAAACATTATGATAATTATATGAAGTATGCAAAGGAACCAAACCAATTTACACCAACGTCAACTGTCCATCTACAAGCAGGGACTCCAGTCTCTTCGCGGAGTCCCCATCAAAGCCCTCTAGGACCGAAGAAGACGAGGCTACTTCGACATGCGTCAAACATGGATCTGCGAAAGAGCGGCGAAATTCAAGAAAAGACAAGTATTTATCTCGCAATTCTGTCGTCCATTCATCCCACTGGCGGCCATCTGTGGGCAAGAACTTCAGGACCCGCAGCTGCGGTATAGCGATGGGCTCTTCACGAAGATAGCGGAAAAGGAATGCCGTCATATCAGCATAACACGCCACAGGGATGCGAATGTCTAGCACCGTTAGGTGCGGCGTATGTCGGAGCATGCGAGCGATGTCATGAGCATCAAAGAGCCCGTTGTGCGCGAAGACACGTAGCGTCCTCAACTCTGGGGCGGTATCATGCTTGAAAGACGGGATCACAATGGCGCGCTCCACGTCGTCGACGTTGCCGAGGTGTATAGTTAGCTCGATAGTACAGGGCAGAGCAAGGTGGTCGAAGAAATCTGCAACGCTGCGTGTGGGGGAGTCGATGTCGGATGCAACCTCAAGCACCTTTATGAAAGCCTGTCGTCGGAGCTGATACGCTAGAACGCCACCTGACGTCCTGACCCGACAGTTTTCTATTGCGCTGCACTGTTCCAGTAGCCTACTAACCTTCTTGTTGGACCCTGTAGTCGTAAGGTTGCAATCTGGTCGTAGGGAATGTGGAGAAGTGCCCGATGGAGAACGAAGTCGGTCAGTTTGGGAGCCCTCATGACCACGTCAGATAGGTGGCGAACGCTTGGCCTTAATCTTCCATTTCGATCTTTCTCAGCTCTCTCGCATATCGATCACTGTCTCCCGGAGTTGGTGTCCATAGCGGTTAACATGACGGGAGAGGCGCCCGCGTATGATACTCCCATTGCGACCCTTCTCACGGTAGCGAGGACCGGATGTTCAGAGATGTCGATGATGCTATGAATGTACACAGACAACAAGGAAGCCCCCGATCTGCGTAGAAAGAGGTTCAGGGCAAGAGACTTCGGAATTGCGAAATTTCTATATTTATGCACCTGGAGACGAATGTGACTCCAGAGAGTCGGACAATGCGTGGCGACGCCTCTCCATCGGCGACAGACGAACGTGATCACCCATGGTAGGCTGCGAACGCTAAGTGAGTCACAGGTGTGGTCGTCTGAATCTCCGCCGACTGTTGAAGGATGAACTGGGAGTGGGGAATCGACGGCAGCGAAGAGGAAGATCTCTTGGAGAACTTCTGAAGGGATACGGCGCGCAGGAGATAGAACGATCTCTGCCCCAGAAATAGCCTCTGAAAGACTGATGACCTCGTCAAACAGCGTGTCTAGCAAACTGCTCCGTCCACGCAGACGAACACGAAGAGTTGTGATATTTTCCGTCTGCCAGACATCATCCGACTCGCAGGCGCCAAGTTCTTCCTGCGTGTCACAGACAGCCAACAGCACAGGGCGCATCTGTGCGCGAAGTTTCGAAAGCGATTTCTTGGCCTGGGCAAGGAAGGCCAATACGGATATGTTTTCAACTTCGGTGACAGGATCATTACAAGCATTCAAGGCTTTAATTCGCCCGCTTTCAAGGGCCGTCATACAGACTGCCTTGGGAGAAGCGGAGCGAGAAGTACGGTGGGCGGTAGGATCTGACATCGGTGACGCGTTATCCTACAATTGGTACCAGTGAGCGATTTGAGTATGATTTCCTTGAATGCAGCTCACAGAAAGTTTTCAAGTCAGGGCTAATAGTCGCGTACAGCGAACAATGCGCGATCCTGACTGCGTGGAGGGATGCTATAATGAAGCGCTGTACGCTGCTGTACGTCCTTCGGTACGGCTTGCTAAGAAGTGGTCGTTGAATTAAGGAAAGCGGTATCGTCATTGTTCTTTTCTTCCGTTTTGGGTTCGGTTTGAGGCGGGCCGATATATCCGATTTTTCTGGCAACTTGTTCCGAACCATCACTGTCACCTCAGACAGCGCGGCAATCAGGCTGTCTGCAACGCGTATTTTACGCGTTTTTCTGCTTTCAAAGTGTCTGATCAGGTGATAGACCAGACGTGAACTCGTCCATGTGGACCTTTCCCTCTTACGCATCGTCAGCTCTGCCACTCGTGTATCATATTCCTCACTTCATGGCTTACACTCACCGAAGTTATGCTTTACCGCGTGGTGGAAGTCAGTGCTAGTGCGCTACCCAACGTTGAAGACGTAACGACCTAACGGACGGAATATCTCTCCATACGCTAAAACAAGGACTGCCTTTGGACCAGAGGACACCTGGAAACGCGCCATGCGGTTCTAAGACGTGCGCTGGATTCCTGGTAGTAGAGGGAGTTCTTCTCCGTTGTTCTATAACAGAGGCGGACTGGATCCCGGTAAAAATCGCCCAGAGATGTGCTACGTGATTAACGCCTGATCCCTTTTTAGAACGTCGCCAACCCGACGATCAACCTTGTCCGCACCCCGAAGATAGATTTCAGTAGGAGCCGCTTTTGCATCAGATTATCGGAGAAGAAGACATTCAGTCTGCCTACCGATGACCCCGCGAAAAACATCCGCAGACATCGAAGCCAATTTCCGGGAGGATTTCGGTACGGCCAGACCGGTCATGTTGCACTCTTGCTTTGCTTATAACCTGGCCACGTAGGCAAGAGAATGTGTAGGTCGCAATGTACGCTTTGAAACGATTCATTACTCTCTCTTCATTATTGTCCTTCTCTGTTCTTGCACAGGACTCGCCAGTCTGGGGACAGTGTGGTGGTACTGTATGTAGGATTCATTGCGTGTCCAGCCGTTCCACTTATACTTGGAGACAGGGATGGACCGGTCCAACTACATGCGCCTCTGGATCGACCTGTTCTCTGGTCAATCAGTGTACGATCTTTGAACGACACCCTGTCTCCGGACTTCACTGAACATGATGTAGGGTATTCCCAATGTATTCCTGGGGCCACGCCCACTGGGACGACTTCCGTGGCCACGAGTGCGACATCGAGTAGTGCTCCAACCTCTTTACCTACCGGAAGTGCTTGTGCAGTGCCACCCGCATCTGCCGGCACGCTTCAATTTACTGGCGTCAACATTGCTGGTTTCGACTTTGGATGCGAAACAAATGGAACTTGCACGGTGGCCAGTGCCTGGGCTCCCTTGGCGCAACTCGGAGGTAAGGTTCCTGTTGTATGTCACGCCGCAAATCACTTCATTTCTACAGGCCAGGACGGCGAGGGTCAAATGAAGCACTTCGTCAACGACGACGGTTTCAACACCTTCCGACTTCCTGTTGGATGGCAATTCCTTACGAACGGAGTCTTAGGCGGTACTCTGAACGAGGCCAATTTCGCTCAATACGATACACTCGTGAAGGTAATGACTGCTCCTTCAATTCTTCCGCCTTATCTGACTGCCCGGAAGGCATGTTTGAACACTGGCGCATCATGTATCGTTGACATCCATAACTATGCTCGCTGGAATGGCGGCGTGAGTATTTAAAACTACTCAGCTGGAGCTTGGCTGAAAATAGTCCACAGATCATTGGACAAGGTGGACCGACGAATGACCAGTTTGCCGCTTTATGGGCCTCGCTCGCATCAAGGTATAAATCGGAGAGCAAGGTTATCTTTGGCATGTGAGTTTGCACCCTCTTTTCCATGCCGAATCATGACCCATTTGAGCTTAGAATGAACGAACCTCATGATGTTCCCAACATCCAAACGTGGGCTGCCTCTGTTCAAGCAGCTGTGACCGCTATTCGGAACGCTGGGTGCTTCTCCCAAAGATGTCTCCTCGAGTCAGCACTAATATACAAACGACCGTAGAGCTACCACGCAGATCCTCCTTCTGCCCGGAAACAACTGGACGTCTGCTGGTACTTTTGTATCAAGCGGCTCCGCCGACGCGCTCAAGACTGTCGTGAACCCCGATGGATCGACGACGAATTTGGTATTCGATGTGCACAAGTACTTGGACAGCGACAATTCGGGAACACACAGGTTCGCTGGCCTTCTTGAGTTGCCATCAATCTAACTGTCTGGCAGTGAATGTACTACGAACAACATCGCGGATGCTTGGGAGCCGCTAGCTGAATGGCTCCGGTGCAACGGCAGACAAGCATTCAACACGGAGACGGGCGGTGGCAACGTCAATTCGTGTGTGCAGTTCCTGTGTCAACAGATCGCGTACCAGGCTCAGAACTCGGATGGTACGTTTCGCGTCTTCCTGTTCTATTCATGTTCTCATGACTATCAATGCAGTCTTCCTCGGCTATGTCGGCTGGTCAGCTGGTAACTTCAATGCAACAACTTACGTCCTTGTAAGTCGCTTCTATCTCTCGAACAGAATTGTGTATAACAGTTTGTAAAGAGCGAGGTCCCTTCAGGCGGTGGATCCAGCTGGACAGATACCCTTCTAGTCTCGAGTTGTTTGTCGCCGAAGGCGGGCTTCTCAGGTAAATAAGTTCAGTACTGCCAAGTACGCCACATTGGGAACTATAATCACGACTACATTTGGAACGACGTAGGTTGTTGCGATAAGGTATATACAAAATTGAAATCGAGTATGTGTGCATAAAATGACGGTCCAGAATGACCTTGGTGGAAGATACGTGACTAAAGCCCCGCTAGAGTCGACTTTCAGCAGAGAGCTTTGAGCGTTGCAGCCATTCACTGCGTGCCATATGACGTAGATCCGCTTTGATAATCTTTCCGGACGGTGTCAACTCTACAGGAAATATCAATGGGGATACATTTATTGGACACTAGAATGCGTACCAAACGGTCGATTAAGAACGATAACCATGACGGGAACAGCAAATCGAGGTAGGCTGTGAAAGGTGTGAGGTCAACGTTTGCGCAGGGAGAGGACTGGTGTAGCAATTACTTCTTGCGTGTGAGCCGGAGCAATGACTCTTCGGTTACTTGTCCACGGAAGGCAGGCTTGACGGATACGACCGCTGCGACTAATTCGCCAAGCCTTTGATCCGGGACACCAACAGCTGCTGCTTGGAACACACGCGGATCGGCGTACAGTGCGTTCTCCACAGCCACGGAAGCCTTGAAGTAGTTACGAAGGTTAGGGGAGGCATCGTATCATCGCAAGACCACATACGACGTTCTCGCCACCGCGGATGATGATGTCTTTGACTGCAGGTTTCACGGTCAGAGATAATCAGCTAACGGGAAGAAGAACTTGCTTCTGTCTGTTAGATGGAGGAATCCTTCCTCGTCCTGATACCCCATGTCTCCGGACCTGAGCCACCCATCGAGGGTTATAATCTTGCTCGTCGCCTCTGTAGGTAGAAGGACATGTTGAGTGACGCCCAACCTTGAAGTTATGTCGCCGCCGTACCAGGGTCTCGCCAATAACATTTCATAACATTTGGACCGCGACTACAGCAGGAAGCGCGGTCAGCCTCAAAGAGAACACGAGCCGGATACGGACTTACATCCAGATTTCTCCAACACCGCCGGGTGGTAGTTGTTTCCCTGTATCAACATCGACGACTACAACGTCATTGACAGGCGACGGAAGCCCTCTTCGCAATCGTCAGCGTGATAACCTGGAGAACGGAAGAATAGGTCTTACACCCGTGTTGTCTGCGTGACATAATCATCGCCTGCGATCTAGAACTCTCAGGTTGAGCTTTGCAGGCAAGCGAGGACATTCTACTCACCGCTACGGAGATACTATTAGTTTCGGTCAGCCCGTAGCCTTGGCTTCTATGATACAATGAGCATCCCGTTAGGCAAGAACGTACTGACAACATACAGTTGTGCGCCGGGGAATACAGAGCGTGCGCGCTCGATCAAAGCTTGGGGGGCAGGAGCGCCTCCAAAGAAGAGTGTTTCGAGAGGATAGCCAGCCAAGGAGCTGTCCATCAAGTCCGTAACCATTGCTGGCACGCTAATTCAAAGGAATCAGATACGTGTATTGGTGCAAGGGTACACATACCCTCCGGCTACAGCGATGTTTTCGGCTTTGATTAACCTAATGCAAGACTAACGTTAAGTTGAGGATCTTGACGAGAGCCTGGGCGACTCACTTGGCACCTAAAGTAGATGACGCCCAACGTTAACGAAGGTTGAGGGTAAAACGAGAAACGATATGCTAACCTTCTTCGGGAACCCATTTCGTCATGAGTATAATCTTCATCCCAAACATAGTAGCCATCATCTGCCACGTCTTAGGATTAATGAACGGAGTTGATAGGCAGGCGTACCGAATAGCTCGTAGTTCCTGTTACATGAAACAGAGGAACCGCGACTAACGCGCCCTTCTGGGGCCCGGCGGCGCAGATTGAGGTAGAGTTTCACCTCGCCGTAAAGCAGCTCGACGTCCTCCAACGATGGTCTACGTGGCGCAATTAAAGGGCAACTTCACAAAGTTGCGCTAGACACCGCTTACGTTTAGAACATTGGTCAGAAACTGTCGCTGCGTACTCAGAACACCCTTGGGTAAGCCAGTGGTACCTACGGATACTGTCAACAATAAACAAGGCAAGCATCCACGAAACGACAAACCGGAAGTAAACATAATAGCGCAGTTGTCCTCCGGCGCGATAGTCGGGTATCCATTGAGCACATCGTGCGACGCCGTATGCTTTTCCACCGCGTCATGGTAGGATTCCATCCCAGCGGGGATAGACGTAGGTCTTAATATTAGAACTCCGGTGGCACTAGCTTCGGTCGTGATAGAATCCACGATTGGCGCTAATAGTTCTGCCCGCTCGGCATCCACAACGAGAAGCCTGCATTGGGTATGGATAACACAGAACTTCAGCGGCTCAATGGGGAGCCATCTGTCATGGGATCAGCGGGCTTGACATGTTATCAGTGATTAGAAGGACGTACGCGTTCACGAGCACAACAACCGCCCCAATCAGATCTATTGGTGGAAATCAGTGTGAGAGCGCTAGGCGAAATGGAAGAACAGACGACACGCCAGAAAATGGTCAGGTATTCGGAACAGTTGCGCGAGACGACACTAACGCGATCCCTAGCCGGCTGGTTAGTTTCGACTGTCAGCGTGGAATAATGCGCTTACCTTTCCTCACACCATACACGGCATAAAACACGCCAGCGGCATGCAACGCTCGTTCATGCACGTCCTTATACGTCAAGCGTTCCTCCCATACACGATGTATGTCAGATCCCATACTGGTCCACGGCGCGAAGCCAAAAGTCGCGTAGGGTCGCGGGCAGATTCTTGTACACCCTTTGGAGCCTGCCGTCCACGAGACGAGTCTCCCATTCGTGAAGCTGACCAGGTGCGCAAAGTAACTCCTCGGCTGCGAGGAACAACATCAGTCGTTTAGTCCAGGGTAGGGTGATGGGCCACTCACTCTCTTGTAGGCTGCGCTTCGGACTCCAGGAAGCTGGGTTGGCCACTGTCATCGTCGTGGTAGAAAGATGTCGTCGCAGCTTGCGTATGAGGGGGGTTATAAGAACACAATGCTGAGAAATGCTGCAGGTCACTTTCGCAGGGAGGACCCTCAACTCCGAGGTGACGAGTAAGTTTCCGCGGAACTTGAATGCGTTCCGGTTTTGACATAGGGACGCTCGAGACCGTTGCAGGCCTGAAAGGCCAGAGGCACATAAGTGATCCGAACGAGACGTACTTAGTGATTCCGCGAATGCTTTGGCATCAT
Source organism: Hymenopellis radicata (assembly GCA_015501595.1). Classification (NCBI taxonomy): domain Eukaryota; kingdom Fungi; phylum Basidiomycota; class Agaricomycetes; order Agaricales; family Physalacriaceae; genus Hymenopellis; species Hymenopellis radicata. Next base: position 44,728 of record JADNRX010000342.1, read on the forward strand.
AGGTTGAGGATAAATCTGCCTTCCTGACTTTCTTGTAGGCATCCCGGCAGGTTGTTTAGTGGAGGGAAGCCGCCTAATATGGGAAAGAAAGGCCCTTTCGGCGTTCGCAGAGAGGCCCCATCAGAACATAAGGTTATCCGAATCGGAAAGTAAGGGCTCCTGCACAAGAGGCGACCGCGCTGGTGTAATACCCATGATCTAATCCACCTCTTGAGTTACTTGGGCGTTGCGGCCAAACGATGGCAGAAGCATATGCGATGAAACTATCATTGTCTCTTGAGCGCTTAGCCCGGCTGGAAAGCAAGATGTTTTATGATAGTCGATATGGTGGCCGTAAGACCGATTAGCCCGAAGCTCCGGTCCAAATCTATCGCCATCGTATTAGCTCTAATTCTAGCGGAGTTGAAAGCATCATACCTGTATGCCTAACGCCCACGCCACTTTTCTACGCCCATTCACGTCAATGAGCGTTTCATGTACATGGCGGTGAAGGGGTTTACCTTTCGCCATCCACTGCCAGTCAGAGATTGTAATACCTGGACCAATGATGACGTTGAGGGAGACGATGATTTGGGTGAGCGCTAGACCGGTCTGTGAACTAACACAATCATATCGCACTTTGACCACGAGGTCCCAGCCGGAGAACGCGTATCGTTGCTTGCTCGCGAGACACCGGTGACTGTGGGAGCCATTGAGGAAAATCTAGATACAGAGCATTGAGGTTTCTCGAATGTCAAGGATCATTCGACCTCACCTTATCAAAAGCCTCTCCAAGGCGCTGCCATTATCAACCAAATAAGAAAGCACCTACGGGAACACCGTGTCGTAGCAAGCGCATCCGCTGCCTCACTTACTTTGGTTAACCAAACCATCGTGACGGCTTCAAGATCATTTATATTGTAGTCAACATTGCACACCCAAACTAATCGTCTTCGTAAGACTGGTATCCATAAAACCGTTGTCCTCGTCGAGGACCCATATAATCTGAAGATGATTAGCACGAAGACCTTTGAAAAGTAGAGGTAAGATTACAGCTCGACGTGTCCCTCTGCGGACTAAGCCCCGCCGCTTGCGATAGATTTAGATACCCTCCGGCTCCGACTCGTGCCTCAGCACCGGCCCCGGCAGCTCCACCGACGCTGACCCAATCCGCGCGACACCATACACATGTCAGCTTCTTGCCAGCATTTCGTTGCGTCGTTCGCCCTAGGAAATGGCACATCAGTGTACGCTTTAAAAAAACAGAAGAAACGTACATTGTCCGAAACACTCTTTGTGCAGCGCATTACCACATTCCTCGCACCACTCTAGCTTCGCCTCTGGCTGCTTATGCATGGACTCATAACAAATCGGGCAGTCGTCGTCTTCGCCCGGCACTTTTCGAGTTTTCTGGGACTGCGAGGTGGAAGCAGCCTTGGGAGTTTTGCCAGTCGCACGAGCATATGCCTCCCGGACGCGCTCATTCGCTAGCGCGTTCGGGGCGAGAGGAGCATTGTTGAAGACTTCCTCGAGCTCTTCGGTCAGTAGAGCCCTGGTAAACGCTTAGCATAACGCGTAGTTTGGTCACAGCATCACCCACTTTTGATACCAATGTGTCGAGTGGCTAGGGACTTGCAGGACTAGAAACGAATGATAATAATTATGAGGTGAGACGCACGGGGGGCTAAAATACCGCACCTTTGGTAAAAATGAATATCTGATAGTAGAACGTCATTCAATGGTGAAGCAGGATAACGGCAACGCGTACTATATGCTTGCAATGATTTCCTTTCTGAAAATCTGGACCTATAGACGGGCTTGTACCGGACAGCTTTGAGAAGTATTGGAGACGTACAATCGCATCGGGGCAGATGATCAATTGTTACTTTGTAAATCTAGCAAGGGCGATGAGTATGAGCAGAAATAAACGACAGAAACGCACATTTCCTGTAGATCCAAGTACCGAAAAAACCTCTTTCAGCTCATCGCCTTCACGCTCCCGGTCGACCATGAAAAATCTACATGACGCGTAAGTATTGGAGAGAAGGAAAGATCATAACAGACCTCTGGGATGCAACTCTGTCGAGTCGCTGCAGAATAGCCTGCGGAGCTGCGCTCTTGAACCGCGCTTGACGCTTTTCCTTCGACTTTGCAGGTGTCTTCGGTTTCGGTGTCTTTGCCGATTTGGAGGGAGATGGCTGCGGCGGAGGTGGAGGCTTATATGCGGGCATATGTATCGCAGGCGGGTGCTGGTGGTTTATACATCGGCGGGGCCTGTGATGGTCTTTGCGACGATGATGCTGCAGGCTGGGACGAATAGCCGTTGTCTTGTCGTTAAACCAGTCATCCTGGCCGCGCACAGGCGTCGGACTGCTGCGTGGCGCGTTCGCAGTCGCCTTCGTCGCCTTTCTGGGCGAGGGTCGCGTGCGCGTTGGATGCTCTGCAGATAGTTTGGGTCGTTTGGCGGAGGGTGCACCCGTCGATGTATAGGCCGGACTAGATGTTGGCTGCAGCGGGCTCGACGCTGCCGCTGAGGGCGCGCGCCAGTCCTCAAACTGGCCGTCCGCTTTGCGTTTGAGGAGTGGCATGAAGGGTGGTGGTAAGAAACAAAGAGTACCGGGGATATTTCTTTAATTATTTTTGGGTTATGCGGTGGTGTCACTATCACGTGGCCTTGATAACCCTCTTCCCGCCATCGTGTGCATTTCGTCGGTTGGATTTGTCTGCGGTAAGAATATTGATTAGCAGCCTTATATCACGTCTCAATCGCTTTCAGAGCTCTTGTTATATCCAGACTTATCTTCATACCCGCTCTAGAAGAGTTCGGATCATTCAGGAGTCGCCACAGACACAACTTCAGAATATCATTTACTCTACGCTACGAAGGCACCGTCATTTAACCTCCTTCAATCTAGCTAATCAGTAAGTTCGTTCATACATAAATCATCCGCTAGTACTAACATTTGCATTTAACAGCAATGTCCTCTCTATCAAGACACCCAGTCGAGGTGCCCCAAGATGTCATAAACGAAATCATCGATCACATTGGACGATCCAATATACGCCTATTTGTTCCCAAGCCAGACTACGCCACACTTCGCTCCTGTTCTCTCGTATCTCGCGCATACCGCCGCAGCACCCTGAAATACCTCTTTCACGGAATTAACCCGTCGACTAGAAATGGGCGCATCGTAACGCCGACTGAGTGGCGCGAACTTGAGGCCATCCTCAATACATCGCCAACTATCGCGGCAAGCTATCGCGTTCTGCGTTTAACCGCACCACTGCCAAAGACGCTTCCTCGAGTGTTTTCCAAGCTCGTTAACATCAAGCACGTTGACTGCAAAAACCTTTCTCCACACCTATTCACCGCCCGTTCTGTCTTGCAATCCATCATGAACCCAATTTGCCTTACTCGCGCGTCGATCTCCTCTGTGAGATTCGACTACGCCTCTCAGCTCGTCGCCTTCTGCAACAACTGCCTTCCGAATGTGGAGTCTCTCAAATTCGACAGAATCATTGTCGAGACCACAGACTGAGACTCCGTTCGCCCCTTGCAGACCATGTCGCTCCGCAAGTTGTCTATCTCCCATTCGGATCTCTCCCCCTTCCTCATCAATTTCCTGGAAGCCAGCCGCGTTGGTCAAGTCCCCAGTCTCGACTCATTCGAGCTGCTATACTGCGACATGGACGACGCGACGGTAGCAGCCTTGTTTACGAATCCGTCCATGAGGTCCCTAGGCTTAGACCTATACCAGATCAAACACGGCCACACGGAAATCGCACTAATACCATTGCGTGTGTTCGGGGAGGCGCAATACTTTCCAGACAGTGGCTCAGCTCCAAGTACGTGTATAATCAGCCCCCACATATGCTTATTAAATTGATGCCCTATTAGAACTCCCTCCCCAACTCTTCAGCACTTCTCTGGACACACTCTCGATTCCGTTCCCTGCGCTCAAATGGTTCCTCGAGTGCATTCCTTTACTCAGAGATTCAAGTATGAGAACCGTGGTATGGACACATGACGGGCTGCCGGCAGAGATCGTCGCCAACATTCCACCTCTTCCGGCGGTTCTGTGGCGCGAGTTGGACCAGCGCATCTGTGACTCCCCGAACGTGAGGGTGGCGACTGTACGGATTGACGATGATCCTTGGTCATGGGAACGGGATATCATTCAATGTTCTCCCAATATGATCAAACGGGGGATGCTCCAGTGGGGGAATTCGATGCTGAATCGTTGAATAAATGGCAGAATTATTACGTGGTAGTGCTTTTGAAGTAACTGGCAAGAATACTAGAGTTCATCCATAAATTATGCAGTCTTTCCGTTGATGCCAAAGTCCAGAGGTGATTTCGACTCGACAAGCCGTGAGTTCCGCCTGAAAATCTCGCACAATTGAGCAGAAGTAAAGGTGTATTGTCGTCAAACACTGTTCACGCTTTCATACCACTGAATGACGCTACCAATAAGGAACGCCCAGCCTCCCCAGAACGTTGCCAGTGCGCTCTGATATGCCGCGCCCGAGCTAGCACTGGCCGCATACCCGAGGGCGCCACATAGCGTGAAGCCAATGCCGCCAATAAAGTTCCACACTACAGCACCTGTCAAGAACGGCAGCGACGGAAGAACGATGCACTCACATCCGACATGCCATCCTAAAGTGGTCACGTTTGGTTTGTACCATTTCTTCTGAGTCTCCAACATCAGGATCGCACTGAGCGAGCAATCAGTTCAACCCCAAAGCAGAGGTGAATGTCACCCACGAGCTTGCAATGAAACATGACCCTCCTACGACTTGCGGCGACCAAAACACGCCGTTAAACAAGGGCGTATCATTTTCTATGGCGTTAAATATCTGAGGAATCGCGGTATACCTTCACGCGGAGAACTGTAAGCAGTCGAAAGCTTCAAAGCACAGTCACATACATACCCGCTTATCCAAAAAATAGTAGCGCCCCAAAACTGCACAAAAGCAGCAAGAAACCCAAGCTCGCGAAAATACCGAGGGTCCAGCGAGAACCAGACCCACTTTTTCTTTGGAATGCCCTTCTCTACAAGAGCTTCCTCCTCCTTGGCATGCCCAAGCTTTTGTTCGATGACGAACCCAAAGTTCGCTACATCCCGCGATTCCAGGCTTCCAGCAGCCCCAGCACAGACCCAAATTCAAAGATCGTAGCGCCTAGCCATGCGGTCCATCCCGTAGCCGTCATGTTGGCCGACACCGAAGAGTTGCAGAAGGGCAGAAACACGAGGAAACCGTTGATGACCCAGACGATGCTTCCGTATGTGTATGCCTGACGGAAATTGAATCGAACACCAATCCACGGAGAGACTACTTGCCATCGCCACCCACCAACTAACATTCCAATACTCCAATCTGCGCATATGTCCCACTTTCTCAATAAAGCCGTCGCCTCGTCGGTCGTACTTGTCGTTGGGAGCCATAATTCTGTGTCGGTTCTTCCTATGATCTCGAGATTTCCAATGAAACGAGGGCTTTCGAGGTTCCATTTTATTCTGTGCATCATCGTGAAGCTGAAGAACCGCATGTGTCGGGTGGAAAAAGCTAGTGCCCAAGCCGTTATGCGCTGAGAGCTTCTCGACCTTGGGGTGTAGCTCGAGGTGCCACCGACGCGACATGATGATGGTGGTGGTGGTGGTGGTTCTGTTTCAGGTTTCATGACGCGGTGATGACATTTTTGGAATGCCATCGAGGTGCTATTTAGACGCGGCGGCGTTGGTTGTGTATACAGTTGAAAGGAGGCGCGGCACTGCCACAGATGCTGATCGAGGGAATGTTTGTCTTCATCTTACCACCATGTGCATATTCGATTAGCTCTCCATTTCATTAAAACGGTAGTGGTATATCTCTTCTTGCTCGTTTGTGCTTGCTTTTGAAGTGCTCAGTTGTTACACAGCGTGGCGGATTACGCCCACTCCTGGACAGTTCTTTAGTGTGTTTTACGCGTACGATGATAGGCTGACACCACAGAATCAGTGGAAACTTTGATTCTCGAAGCAACTGCATAAAGTATTGATGTGTATCGTCGGTTCATGACAACCAACATCGTCAAGCTGCTGTTCGCTACTCGGCCTGGTGCGCTTTCTAAGTACTTCTTTCTGCATTTTATTCTAAACGTCGTAGAGTTATAATGCACAGGGATGCGTGACTCTTCTTGCGAGCGACACGCGCTTCTAACTAATGTCTAAGTGTACCACACACGAAACGCCACGCAGAGCATCGCCAAGGGTGTCGTCATCAGGCTTGCCAGCCAAGTTTGCTTCTTCGCTCTAACCGCCAGGGACTCCAATCTTATCGATTTGCTTTCTCGTAGAGAAGGTAAACCGATCCACTGTGCGCGTCATACACCCTTTCCGAAATGCGCTAAATTTGACTTGCTAGATGTTCAACGTCAAAGAGGCAAACCATAATATGCATTTCTAACGTCTTGATCATTCTAGGACCATGCAGATTGTCACTCCTGGCGTGTTCAGCTGAGGCAAGGCGGGACGGTATCACGGTGTGCTCTCTGTTGATTCTGGTATTCGCTTTTGGCTTGCGGCCACTACCATATGGTTCCCGCTTGAAGACGCGATGGAGACAATTATGGCTAATCGCCGCCGCCTAAGCGATTGCGACTGTTCCGCCCGTACTTCCTTTGAGGGATAGAAGCCAATTTCATATCACGCAAGTCGCACGGGACAGCACTCAGAAACAAACTGTTGTTCTGCGTGAGTACTGCGGTGGAGACTGCGTGGCGCGAGGCGAGCATGATATCGGTCGGGTAGGGATACCGCTTTCCGAACGGGCCGACGCTGACGACTCAATTATAGCGTTGCATCATTCATCAAATCTTGATCAAAGCATATTTTCTCCGATGATTGCCTCTATGTTTAGCGGGAGCCTGCTAGAGGACACCGTGCCGTATGCCCGTGCACGAAGAGACCAATGATGCCCGTTATGTGCTCCTTTTGCAGCCTGTCTTCTCCCTATCCGTCCTGAGGGTACGACTAGGGTTGCTCCGATTTGGCATCGCATTGCAGTGGAAAAGCGGATTCTTAGATACGCTCCATGTTGTACTGCCCTCTGCCTATTAAATAGTAAAATAAAAAGGCCCCGTTAGGAAGTCTCAGAGCATATTTTGGGCGTATTATTTACACTCGCACTGTTTACGGACACGTTCGTGAGCGCAACAAAAGGGCCGATCTGGTTTTGTGCGATCACCTCCTTTGCTCCTACCACCACCTATTACCTACTCATCGTCATCGTCGACGACTACGACGGCAAAGACAACATGGCCCAGAAGACGAAGGATGAGCCCGTCGTCGAGCGCGCCGCTGAGCTGGACGATAGCCCACCAACACCAGCCATTTCGGTACCCGAGACTGGGGACACTGGGGAGGGCGGCAAGCTGAAGATGATTGTTTCGCTGGTCAAGAAATGCCTCGGTGTCAAGGACATCGCAACCATGTACGTCGTAGCGTCCCTCGTCGTCGACAGCATTGACAACCGTTACCTACTAGGCGACTATCATTACCGGCATCGTTGCTGGAGCCCATACCCAACCTGGAGTGGTCTCAGTACCTTGACAGACCCGACCTTTTTGCTGCGTGAGTGTGCTATCGTTGCCGCTCGGGTTCCCAATGCTGACGTCGACCACGACGGATTTAGCGTAAATGATTCTGATGATCCCTTTGAACGAATGCTCGCAGTGCTACGGTTTACCTTTACCAAGGACCTCAAATACGTGGTGCGTAGCGTTCATCATCGTGCTCGACGATGACGCTAACACCGCGCAGTCTGGCAGGGTATTCAAGCCGTATAACTCGGTACTAGGAGAACATTTTCGCGCCCACTGGGACGTTGTTCCCGTCGAATACCAGAATCCTCCCATCGTCGCGTCCTCGTCCAAGAGCGTCTCCAACCTCAACGTGGACACCGCGAGCGTGAAGAGTGGCAAGAGCTCCAAGAGCGCTTTCAGCGTCATCAGCTCCCGCAAGAGCCCTTCGACAGCAGCCACCTCCCTCGGCGACGATGCTCTTAACGCGCAGATGTCCAACCTCAATCTCCAGAGCAACAAAATTCGCATTGTCTACGTCACCGAACAGGTCTCTCACCATCCACCCGTCTCTGCATATTTCGCTACCTGCCCAGCGCGTTCCCTCGAGCTATCGGGCATTGACCAGGTCTCGGCCAAGGTCGCGGGCACGACGATTAAAGTCAGCCCGGGCGGGTACAACAAAGGTCTCTTTGTCCATATTAAGGATGGAAACGGCAAGGGCGAGAAGTACCAGGTGACACATCCTGTGGCTAGCGTCAACGGAATCCTACGGGGCAGTTTCTACATAACTGTGGGCGACACAACCATCGTTTCATGTACGGGTGGCAAGCCTGGCTCCAAATTCCGGGCAATTACCGAATACAAAGAGGAGGTACGTGTCGCTTCCGCTCTTTGTATACCTTCTGACAAGTTTCTAGTCTTGGTTAGGGAAGGCGCGTTTCCGTCTCGAGGGTATCATCCATCTTGTGCACGAAGCCGATACAGCCAAGGCTGAAGGCTGGAAATCCATCAAGGACGTGCCGCACTCTCTCGTCGTGGCCGAGTTTGATGGCTCTTGGCGAGGCGCAATCCGCTGGAGACGCGTTGGCTCAGGCTCATACATGAATACCACATCTTCATCATCATCCTCTCCTGGTCCCGTACACGAATCTCTTCCGCGTTCCAACGCTACTTCCAAGGCAGATCTGTCAATAGACAGCGAATACGAGACGCTCATAGACCTGAGTAAGCTTGAGGTGATACCGAAGCAGGTTCGTCCGTTGGCGAAGCAACTTCCGGACGAGAGCCGGAAGCTGTGGGAGACGGTGACGAACAAGATGGTGAATAAGGAGTTTGGCGACGCGACCAAGGAGAAGGTGGCGATTGAGCAGCGGCAACGGGATGCTGCTGCCGAGAGGAAGAAGACTGGGGTTGAGTTTGTGCCCCGATACTTTGACAAGGACATTTCGAGTGGTGTGGCGATACTGACGGAGGAGGGGCGGAAGGCGGTAGAGGAGGAGCTGGCGGAGCCTCATGCCTATCATATAGTGGGCTCGGAAGGTGCGAAGCTGGGCGCGTCATAACGCGGTAGATGCTCCTTTAGATGGACTTTTTAATCCCCGGATCGCATTACATATACACTAATTTTTACTCACTAGTTGCCTCATGATTTCCACGACGACTTGTCATTATGTACGGTTTCTTTCTTCATGTTACGCGCTTTTTCGTATGGCGTTCCGCTTCAAAACTGTTGGGCAATATGTAACATTTGCGAAGTTAGGCGAATAGGATCCGTCACGACATTCCAGTATTTGTGCCTCAGGCCAGGTACCTACATCAAGGCTTCATAATAAAGCAACCTGGCAATATTGGGCCTGATATTATTGGCTGATGGTAGCGGTATACACACATGAATCTCGTATTCTGATTGCAAGTGTTTCGAGAGTCAAACCGCCACGTTCATTTTTTCAGCGTTGTCTTGTAACAAGTGACTTCGCTGTGAAGTCTCCGCTCTGAGTCAGGTTGGGATTGCAAATTATTATCAGCAATCCAACCTCGTTGGTTTAAAGTTGAATCTGACTGAGAAACTTTTGAAGTCGGTCCGCGGCATCCACCCCTGCCCGCCACAGGAATTCCTATACTCGGTATATATTTTCCTTATCGGGATCAGCGCGAGGCACGAGGTCGCAAGGTGCACAGCATTTGGTCATGCCCTTTCCCTCCTGCCACCATCGCGCCTAGTTGTCGAAACGACGACGACGACCGTAACATTTTTACTTCACCGACGGCTCCGACAACGCACGCGACGATGAGCACCCACATGGCACGGGCGATAGAGCAGATTCTCCGACAAGGCGCCCGTCCCGGAGATCGACTTTACCCAGCACAAGCTCGAAGACGGGAGCGTCATCAGCACGCAGGAGCGGGTCATTAAAGATGTACGTTGGTTGTTCCTTGTCGGCGCCCCCTTTATTGACAGCCGAGGCAGGTGCAAGCCCCGGCGATGCACATCCCACGCCGAGCAGTTTTTCGCCAACGGTGGCAAAGACCGCACCAAGCCGGACGTGCAGTTCCTCAAGAACCACTTTTACCGCGAGGGGCGGCTGAGCGAGGAACAGGCGCTGTGGATATTGGAAAAGGGCACGGATATGCTGAGGAGGGAGCCAATGTGCTCAACGTTGATGCGCCAATAACTGGTACGTCGGCGGTGGCGGTCCAGACGGCGGGCTTGGCTGATTATTTTCAAGTCTGTGGCGATATACACGGCCAATATGTGGGTTGTCCCGTGGTTCGCGACAGTAGTAACGACGCTGACATGCACTTACAGTACGACTTAATGAAGCTGTTCGAGGTTGGTGGTAGTCCAGCCGACACACGATATCTCTTCCTCGGTGATTACGTCGACCGTGGTTATTTCAGCATAGAGGTGTTTTTTACATGGCGTGCTTCTAGCCCCCGCTCCTGACCGACGTGTCTAGTGCGTGCCTCTGGTGTCTAAAAATATGGTACCCAAATACGCTCTTCCTTCTGCGGGTAACCACGAATGTCGCCATCTTACGGATTACTTTACTTTCAAGCTGGAATGTGCGTCACAGTCTCTATCCACCACAGCTTCCCTCTCCTGACTGTCTTGCAGGCAAACACAAGTATTCAGAACGTATTTACGACGCTACGATGGACTTTCTGCGCCCTCCCCCTCGCCGCTGTCATGAACAAACAGTTCCTTTGCATCCACGGTGGCCTCTCGCCCGAGCTGAACACGCTTGACGATATTCGTGCCCTCGATCGCTTCCGCGAACCACCTACACACGGACTAATGTGTGACATCCTCTGGGCAGATCCTGTAGAAGACTTCGGTACCGAAAAGACAACGGACAGCTTTGTGCATAATCACGTTCGAGCTGTTCGTACTTTTTCACGTAAGCCTTTTTGATTGCTCTTCCGGTGCTATTGCCCTGATACCCTTGCAGCTACACAGCAGCGTGTCAATTCCTCGAGCGCAATAATCTTCTGTCCATCATCCGTGCCCATGAAGCACAGGACGCTGGGTTCGTCGTCTCCTTTGGGTAGATAAGCCTCGTTATTGACCTGCTGCTCATCTAGATATCGGATGTACCGGAAAACTAAGACAACTGGCTTTCCCTCAGTGATGACCATCTTCTCGGCGCCTAATTACCTCGATGTGTACAACAACAAGGCAGTGCTCAAGTACGAGAGCAATGTGATGAACATTCGGCAGTTTAACTGCACTCCCCACCCGTACTGGTTGCCCAACTTTATGGACGTGTTTACGTGGAGTTACCCTTTGTGGGTGAAAAGAGTACGCGTTTTTCGCTTTATTTCGACGCTTATCATCTAAATGATTGGCAGTCACGGATATGCTTGCTGCAGTGCTTAACACATGTACAAAGGGAGTTGGAAGAGAGCGACGAGGAGCTTACCTCGCCTGCGTCCGTATCCTCTGAAGAGTCTCACGAGCGTAGGAAGGTCATTAAAAACAAGATTATGGCTGTGGGACGGATGGCTCGCGTGTTTGCTCTCCTACGTGAAGAGTCCGAGAAGGTATCGGAGCTCAAGAGCGTCTTCCGGATCGAGTACACTACCGTACGGCACCCTTGCCTCGGCTCGGAAGGTATCAGAGAGGCGATTAGCAGTTTCGATGACGCGTACGTGATTCTTTGCTCTAGCGTAATCTTGTGACTGATCGTCCATCTATAGTCGTAAATCGATATCGAGAACGAGCGGCTGCCGCCAGATCTTTACGATGCGGATTCAGAAGAAGGTCGGGCGATTATGACTGGATCTCAACCGGGTACACCTTCTGGGACTGAGCACGAAGACGTTTTCAACGCCCGTTGCTGCGAATGGTGTTGCCGCGAGCATTGAGGCTGCCATCTCGAATGGAACGATTCACGCCCACACACGAACGCTCGCCGTCCCTTGCTACGGGCTCGCCGACACCAGCATCACCTGGGCCTGGGTCGCCTCCTTCACCGTCGACCCTCACCGTCGACACCGTTTAGGCGCGGTCATGGCAGGCAGGCGAGCTTGGGGACAACCATGACGAGTCCCAGTACGAGAAGAAGGAGCTTGGAGAGCACGATGAGTTTGATACAGGGTGGTGTGGGACGGCAAGTCGCCGATTCCGGGGGGGATGAGGTGGACAATCTGGCGGCGCAGCTGGCTGGGTCGTCGATTGAGAAGGATGGCAGTGGGAATGTGGCTTGCTGACAAGAGTCAATAGGATTAAGGATGGACTCGGTTCTCATAATTCATTTTTTTTCTGAATGTAATATATTTATAGTGGATACAGAGGCTGTTGAGAACAGTGTTGGTCACCACCAAGACGCAAGAGGTTGTGGATTGCCCGCATGGTTTTGTGTTCCTGACACGCTGTAGAGCTATAGCAGGTAGCTGTAGAGAAATGCTGTGGGTCATGTTTTTTCTTTCATGTTGCTTATTCTTTGCAGGTGCTAGGCCGTAATACGGCCGTTATACTTGACAGTGTAGGAGGTTGGTTTCGATCTCTACGCCGACTAGGAACCCATAACCGTAAGGTCGCGTCGAAGGCCTCTTACGGTACGGCTACGGCTTTATTTATAGGGTTAATACGGGTGGTAGATCGGACTGTCGGGGCATCACTGTCACGAATGAACAAGTACTGTAGTTGGGATCTTCGAGAGACTCAATGGGGGGCGCATACGGTAACCGCCTCAGGCTCTGTGGTGCTGGTTTCGATCTCTACGCCGACTAGGAATCCGTAACCCTACCGTTCACGGGTGGCCTGTCGCCATCATCATGAGGGTTAATCTTTAGAGCTATAGCAGTTAGCTGTAGAAAATGCTGTGAGTCAGACTCGTTATTATGTCGAGTCTCCTTTGCAGGGGGCCTGCCGCCACCATCATGGCTATATAATTGTCAAGTCTGCCTAGGGGAGACTACTACGCATCACGGGGTTAAAGCTTTCTACAGTTGATGTGACTCGGCGTGTGCAGTGGGCTTCGACGCCACAGCATCGGTTAATTTTATTTGGTTAGACAGCGCGGGGATTATGCTGGAGTCACGATTTCAATGCCAGCCCGAGCTGTAGGGAAACTTACAGCATGTCC